>JAMQCK010000052.1:0-120480 GCA_024196135.1 Pleurotus ostreatus/Saccharomyces cerevisiae fusant | reverse complement strand
ATGATGTGTTTATGCGTATGAACGCGGTTGGTTTGTGATTTGGTGTGGTGTGTGGTAAGCTATGACTTCTCTGCGTGGGGGCCGAAAAGTCCCTGAATCGTATGTAGGTCTCGGTATATAACATGAACGCGTCGGCTCGGCCGTCCAGGCCGGTCGGCAACACCAAAACCCTATCTCTGAGTCAAAGTCCAACTATAACGCCTATCCGCGCGTCCTCCGGTCCAAATAATCGCGCAATGGCTGCGGTTCCTGGCGGTAAAGCGGTTGACTGGTCGGGTATCCTCCTGCGCCGCGATGCCGGGCGCGATTCCATACTTGTTGATGTTTACCAGAGCAGTGCCTGCCTGGGCTCCACCGGTTCCCTTGCGCGCGGCGCGGGCTCAGAGGCCGTTGCGGCGGGGAGGACGCGTTCTGGACCGACAATACACGGGGCGTAAATCCCTCACCGAGGTGGACAGCGTTCGCCGGCGCCGACACTCGGTTCGAGGTTCAACTCGGCGATGTCCGAGCGACACGCGCTCGGAGCCGAAGTCACGTGTGGTCACGTTGATGGTTCGAATCCTGCCGAAGCAGTACTCTGCGTGTCTCCGCATGACGGCGAGCAGCAGGAAGGCTTGTCCGAGCCCCAACGATTATCTAGGACATTGTCGCAGTGCGGCAAGCGGACCGAAGGCTTGAGGCGCGGAGAGCGCTGCTACTGAATATAGTAGGGCCTGCCAAAGGACTCGCAGGATGTCATCGACGACACGCAGACTCGTGATCAGGCGCCGAAGAGCTCTCTGCTATCCTCGGTCGGTCGCTGCGGGTGGGTAGCACTGCCGACTAGAGATATCGAAGGTTAGGAAGCGTAGTCTCCCTGGTTTTCTGTGTCATAAAATACCCCCGGCGCGCCCGTTGTACAGTCGCGACGCCGGTGCGATATATACGGGACCGTCCGTATGATCCAGACCAATGTGGCTATTTCGCCTGTTTATATGTATTTTTCCGCGTTTATCAGCCGCAGGGCGTATCACTGATTCGACTCGCGATTGGCAAACGCAACTGCAGAAAGTCGAACCAAACAACTCGTGACCGTGTGGGTGTGCCACGTGACTCGGAACGCTTTTCCATCCCTTCTCTCCAAAGACGCGTCTGTTCTGTCCTTCACATTCGCTCACTCCTTTGTTCATGTCCGACAGCCTTTTCTCTCCTTCTCCTTATTCTTCTTCTCAGGGTGCACACAACCCATCTGTCAGAAATGAGCGTACAGCTGGCGGCGGCGGTGGGCATCCCCGTGGTGGTCCCTCATCGGCCTCCCCTGAAGTCGAGCGGTTCACCAAGCAAATTGCAATCATGAAAAATCTGCGATCTGAAGCATGCCGTGAGCTGCGGGACTTCCAGAATGTGAGTCTTAGAGGGTTCCGCCGAGACAGGTTGTTGACTGAGGATCAGATCTTCCATGAACGACTCGACTTCGGCCTTTTCGCGTTCATCTACGCCCAGCTGCTTCTGAGGGACCAGAAGGATCGGGAGCGCGACGCGCTGATGGAGCGCCTTGAGGAGAAGGTCAATGCGCTTCAGGATGGGGTCGCCCATAGTACGGCGCAGGAATTGAGCGATGCCGCCGAAGTGAGTGCTGTGCTGCCTGGATTACACGGGTAACTCACAAAGCAAGGAAACTATTCGAGGCGTGGCGAAGAGCGTACTCATTCAACCCTTCCGTACTCACTTCGATCACAAGCACGAGGTGAAGGTGCGTGTTGCAAGACAACAACTCGCGAACCAATACAGCACTCACGCACGGCGCAGGACCTACTCAAGCGCAGGAAGGAGTTTCTGGGCCTCGTGAAGTACTACACCCGCAAGGAAGATATCAAGAAGGTCGAGTCCTATGCCCAATCGCAGTGCAACTACGTTCGGAGCATACTACGAGATCTGGTATGTCTTCAGTCTTCTGTACTTCCCCGTTTACAACCCTTCCTTTTAGTTGATGCAAGTTCGCTTTGGCGGGGAGCCCCTCGGGCACACGGAAACGTGCTACCTGATCAAGAGGAAGATGGACATTGACACCATCAGTTCGACATTAGCACTCTGGGTGCTCGTCCTGGTAAGTTGCCTGGTGGTTTATTTGCATGATACTCACGAGATTCCCATCAGCGCGACTTTATGCGGAAGAGACACGACCAGCTCGCTGCTCGATTGAAGTCGGGCGGACTCGAGGAGTCGCACGATCAAGACAACGAGGGTGGCCAGCAAGATGAGGGCAACATCGCTGGCGACGAAGACCGTGAGGAGGACATGGACGATGGACGACCAGCCAAGCGACGTCGCTACAACCCCCGCCCGCCGAGGGGCGACGATTTCTTCGGCATAATGACGACTTGGTTGGCGGAGCAGGTCCGGAAGTACGGCAAGCCCATCGGCAAGAGCGACAAGTGGGAAAGGTGCGTATTGGTCTATTGCTTCCTGTTCACCGCTGACGTACTAGTAGTTACTTCCGCGAACTCTGCTCGAAGGAGCGGGACGAGTTCAAGGATGACGACCTTGAGCTCATACCGTCGAACTACAAGCCCGTTACCCATACGCCGCGTCCAGAGGATTCGGCCAGGGCAGTCGAAGACACGCGTCAAGCACTAGAAGCCTTGCAGCGCGCTAATGTCAGAGCGCTGCTGGGTCACAGCACTGCAAGCAACGACAGCCGCATTCGCAATGACCCCCCAAGCCAACGCCAGCCCCCACTCAACGCCGAATTCAACCCTCCAGATCAGAGCCAGGTCGCCTCCGCATCCAATCGTCCCTACGACGCCCGCTTTGCTGCCTCCACAGTCGGCCGCGAATTCAGTGGCACTCCAACTTCGTCAAGTGGGGACGCTCAGACCATGTCCGGCGCAATCAATGGTATGGGGGGCGATCCCACAAGGCCCGCCCAATCGTACTACGGCAGCATCGACATGAACGGCATTCGACCTAATCGTTACCCCTCTCGCGCACCGAACTCCTTGTCGCCATACGACGGAGGCCGACCCAGCCCCCGTGAGCTCTCTCCGACGTTACGGCAGGATATTGGAGGCCACAGAGCGCGCATACAAGGGCCTCGTCCGCAGATGAGGACACCGTTTCGTCCTGGGTCTGGCACTATGTTGTCGCCTTTGCCCTCGATGACTCGCACTCAAGACCCACGCACACAAAATTTCTTCGCCAATGATCGCACGACATCTTTTTCCTCTCACTCGCCGTTCTCGAGCCCAGGCGTTCAGTCTCGCGCCGGAGGCAGTCACCACACTGTCATGTACCACTCGAGGATGACGGGCGCCGCTGGGCCGCCCACCACTTCACGACCTCCTCCTCGCCCCTCTCACGACAGCTACGGCACATATCTCTATGGCCAGCAAGCGACCACCTACACTCAACAACGCCCCGATGCCTTCAATACCACGCAGGGCTTTGGCTTCAACTTCGGGACTCAAGATGCGGGCACGTCTCAGCACGGTCTGACGACCTCAAACTTCCAGGTATGTGCGCTCCTTCTCTGTCTTTGCATGGGCCTGATGAGCGTCGTATAGCCTCGTTCATGACATCCTTGTACTTACGCTTTTGATCTCGTCGTTCAATTCGCTATCGCTTGCTTTCGATTTTCTACGTCGACCTTCTTCTCTACTATACACAGCGTAGCACTATTTTAATCCTACCATAGCATATTCCTGCATGTATTGTATCGTAGTATCAACTGTGTTTCCGATGGTTCATTCGCCTAGAGCGCCAGCAATGAACCAGAAGCTCGACCTACCCGTGTGAACGACTTGCCCTTCGTGACGTCGTCGTTCGGCCATCGGGCGCTCGGCGTCTTCAAACACTTTACGAGATGGAGTTGCGAACGTTGGTGCAAATACCCCGCTTCTAAAGACTTCTGTAAGAGACATTTTCGAAGCAGGTGCAGACATCCCGGCAAGAATTTGAGTCCGTCTCAATCACGAATATTTTGCTCGAGCCGTCCGGCCGTGTACCCTCAACAACAGAAACTAGTAACGTCCACAGGAAGTTCGCATGGGTAACACGGTAGAACAAGAGATATTGAGATGCTAGGGGTCGTCATGACAGGTGCACAATGTCCGGGGATTAATGTACGCGGGCGGGTGATATACGCGAGAGTACAGTGAGCTTCCGCGAGGATAACAGTAGTCAAGCGCGAGGATAACAGAAGTCAAGCTCGAGGATAACAGTAGTCAAGCTCGAGGATAACAGTAGTCAAGCTCGAGCGGAGGACAGCCGGCAGCTGCGTTTACGCAGAGCCGAAGAGCCAGTCGAAGGGACCGGCGGGCTTGTCCTTGTTGTCGATCTTGAACTCGGGGCTCCAGTTGCCGGAGTCGCCGAACACTGGAGGTGAGGTGAGAATGGGGATGGAGGAGCGGAGGGTGAAGAACGCTTACAGTCAACGAAGTACTTGCCGGTCTTGACGTCAGGGGCGGTGACGGTGACAAAGCCGGCACGGAGGTCGACGCCATCAGCGAGCTTCTCTAGAGGGGGAGTGAGTGGGGGGCGAGGGTGATTTAGTCGGGGAAACGCACGGTCGTTGAGAAGGGTCTCCTTCTGGCCGAGCACAACAGAGCCGCCGTTGGAGATGTCGTCGGGTGCGTTGTCAGTGGACCAGGTAACGTTGTATTGCTAGAGCAGCGTCAGTAGAGGCAAATGATATATAACAACAACCACATACCTGACCAGCGGTCCAGGTGGTGTCAGCGGTGGGGGACGTGATCTTCGGCGACCAGACAACGAGAGAGTTGCCGTCAGCAGCGTTGATGGGGACCGCGCTGACAGCCGCGAGAGCAGAGAGAACAACAGAGGAGAACAGAGCGAACTGCATGATGACGATTAGGAAGGGTGGTCGAGTCGTTCAAAGGAAGGAGTGCGGGAGGGAGTGTGAGGTGTCCTTGTCGGGGAGCAAGAACGTTTCCTGTGTGGAGGTTGGAGGGAGGTCGGAAACCGATTCTCGCCTGAATTTTGAACGACTTTATACGCGCGCCGAACGTCACGTTTGATGGTCGCGAGTGCTACCAGGAAGGGTGCACCTTCGTTGATGGCTTCGTGGAGCTGGCCATATTGGCAGTGGAGCAAGGATACAGCGGGAGAACTGCGCTTCCCAGAGTTGACAAGCTTGCACGCAGTTTCTTGCGGTCACCGCACTTCGCTGGGCTCTCCCGGGAGCCAGAAGCAAGGACGAGCACGCTGAATTTTCGGAAGCCCCAGAATATCGAAGGGCTCGGCAGGCTGAGGCATGATATCAGGGAAGCGAGGCGCTCAGAGGCAGGAAATGATCAGGCGTCCTGCAGGGTCAACGCAGTTGAGGTGCAAGCCCTGGCGAGCCTGACTGCGATCTGCCAAAGTCGGCCATCAAATCTCTTTCCGCGGATCAACCGACGGATCAGAACTCACGGAAATCTGTCCGCGTCCACGTGAAGACGGAAGTTCAACTTCAATGCTCGTCCGATTCTCGAAGTCTGAGGGAACGGCGCTTTGTGACCTGCTAAAGTCAGCAACCCAAGGTCTTCAGGTCTCAGCAGATGAGCTCCCCAGGCTGCCACAGAAATGGAGAACTGTGGTCGCGCAAAGAATAGTGACTTTTGAGCTACCGCACAACGTACCGGCGCGTCGTAAATCTGTCGCTAAATCCATCGCGAAAGGGGTCGCCATTGCCAGTGCCTCAAGTCGTATCATTACCCAGCAAATCCAGCATTATCGTTGTTGCTCTCCGAGCCACCTATATACCCGCCATAGACACCGTGAGACGGGTTCTGGTCGTACGTAGCTGCGAAGTAGGCCTGCCCATCCGCATTTGCATTTCCTCCAGACTCTGGTTCTGTATATTGCAGAAACGGCTGTGGTGAGCTTCAGTGCAAAATTTGGCAGTATAGTCATATCCACTTGCCTTCCACTTCTTCTCCGAGTACAAGAGTGCGAGAATGAGGAAGGCGGCGTCCGCTGGCGAGAGTTTGCGCTCCCAAACGATGTGAGGCTGGTTCTTGCCGGGTATGTTGTTTGGGCGAAAGCGCGCAAGTACTTCTCCGGAGTGCGCCTTCACCTAGAAGGTGCGTTAGACGCGGCCGCGGGGATATGAGCTCGTCCCTTACTGTCCACTCGCCAGGCATGAACTGCACCTCGTATGTTGTGTTGTCCCATTCCCAAATTTTGGCCTTCTCGTGCGGCTTCACATGGTCGTCGACGGACAGCACTTGCCCACCGACGTCCAGGGAACGCTTGCGCCAGTGTAATGTCGCCGACAGAGACCCGTCAGTCGCCTGTAGTGCGGTCATCTTGCGACCTAGGATTCCACCCGTAGTGGTGACGGTGTATACGGTATGATCGCCATCGACGAGCAGGCCGTTCAAGATGTCCTTGCCCGAGAAGAAGAGTGTCTGCGGCATGTGTGCAGCAAGCTGTGGAAGTGGGGAGAAAAACTACATATATACCACCTTCGACAAATTGACACCGCCTTGACGAGAGTACTGAATAGCGTCGATGCCCTCCTGCTCGCGCGCATCAACGTTGATGCAGATGGTGTGCTCGTTTCTGAGATCGGTCCAACTATGCAATGAGTGATGCCGGGTGTTCATGCGAATACAATTAACAACTGGTGTAGAGCTCGTGCATGCTGGGACCATGTCGTGCTGTTCAATCTCGAGGCACGACTTCCAAGAACTGTACCTGCGACGATAGAGCTATGTCAGTATAGCACAGCCTCCATGGAGATGATACGTACCATTCAATCTCGACAAATTTCAGTCGCCTCCTCCACCTCCACCGCCCCCTCCACCACCACTGTCTCCTCCTCCGCCGCCGCCGCCACCACTGTCACCACCACCTCCCCAGCTACCTCCCCCACTATCACCGCCGCTGTACCCTCCACTGTCCCCGCCGCCTCTGTGACCGCCGTCATGACACCCACCACCGTCTCCAGAACTCCAACCCAAACCAGCATCGTAGTACCCCGTACTTCCGCTGTAGCCCTGATAGTTGTAGGTGCCGCCGCTAACCCCACCGCCCCTGCGTCCGCCAACCCGGGCTCCAGCGAGCAGGCGAGGGTTTGGCGGGTATTTGTCCACTGCGAAGGATGGCATTAGATCGCTCGTTCGTCAATGCACATAAGCCCACTGTGGATGGATTGTCAGTTTGGCGTGCCCATCGAAGAGGCGGAGCGTAGCCTCACCTCACCACGAGTCTCTGAGTAGAGAAGAATGAGCAGAAAACATGCGAAATTCGCAGACGACAGTTCGAGCTCTCGAGTGAATTGCCGGTCCTTATCGAGCGGCAGATTCAAGCGAGCCACGACCTTATCGACCGCGCGGACTCCCTTCACCTGTTGCAAATATCAGCCATGGGTGCGCGGGCGGAAGTCCTTCTCAGTGAACGTCTTACTATCCACTGTGTGCCCTGAAAGGTCACCTCATATCGATCGCCTTCCCACTTCCATATAAGAGTCCCCTCCCGATTCTGGACATCCTTGTCCATGTCGAGCACTCGCCCATTGATGTTGAGCCGACGCGCACGCCAGTCTATGTACGCCGCACACGACCCATCTTGAGCGCGGAGGATGGTCACCTTCAGCTCTCGTTTGAAGAAGCCGACCTTGGTCGAGTGGATGTGGTAGATCGAGCGGTTGCTTGCGTCAAGGAGCTTGCAGTTGAGGAGATCCAGGCTGGAGAACGAGAACACCTCTTGCATGATAAAGCGAGGGCGTTCGGAATACTTGCATGCTGCTTGTACATGCGCGCTTTATACGAGAATCTGTTACACTTCACAGCGACAGTAGCGATCTAGGTGCACCGAGTGTCCTGCTGGAGGCGGGGTAACGGTGACAGACAGGAGAGAAGAGAAGACCTTGATTTATATCATCCATCTCAGGATAAGCCCTTCGCACAACCTCGACGAGGAGTCAATGGCGTAGACGGTCCCTGAGGACATCTCTGCCTTGATGAATGACCCAAACGTTCCAGATGGCGTATGATGCGCTCGAGTGCATCTCGACGACGCACATGAGTGATGCCAGTGGCGATTCGAGTATAAAATACAGCTGGTGATGAGGCGAGTGCACACATATGATCAAGCAATGACCAAGTCCAGCCGCGGGCGCGTCCTGGATGCTGTCCACCGACGACTTCTGAAAGCTGTAAACCGCCACCTCGTCAGTCTAACCCAGCACTAGAAACCCCAAGGGACCATGCGCACCTTGAACACCAATAAATATATTTCCATCTTTCCACGATTGCGTCAATCGCTTCCACCTCAGCTACATCCCCCATCTCCGCCACCGCCGCCACCGCCACCACCGTCTCCGCCACCTCCGCCGCCACTGCTGCCTCCCCCACCACTGTCGCCTCCGCCGCTATAGCCACCTCCGCTGTCGCCTCCGCCGCCTCTATGACCGCCGCCATCGCAATCACCGCCACCTGTGTCATAGCTCCAGCTCAAGCCGCCATTGTTACCCCATGCACTTCCCCCGTTACTCTGCGAGCTGTAGCCGCCGCCGCTATCGCTTCCGCCATAGTTGGTACGCCAGCCCGTGACTTTCCGCGGGTATTTATCCACTACGAACAAAGGTGAGTCTGTCTGCCCGCACATCGTACACGAGCGCATACTGACCACGCGACTCAGAGTACAGGAATATGAGCAAGAAGCAAGCCAGATTTGCCGTCGATAGCTCGAGCTCCTGAATCAACTGTGGGTCGCCATCGAGGGGCAAATCTAGGCGAGCTACCACCCTATCGACGGCCCGAACGCCCTTCGCCTGCACAAGACGTCAGTCAACCCACACAGGGCAGTTCACGGAAATCCTCTCACAAACCACTGGGTACCCTGGAATTCCACATCGTACCGTACGTTCTCCCACTTCCAGACCAGCGTTCCCTGCCGATTGATCACGTCCATGTTGATGTCGAGGAGCTTCCCATTGATCCTCAACTGACGCGCGCGCCAGTCCAAGAAAGCAGACACGCCGGACCCATCCTCGGCGCGGATCGTGGTTTTATTCAGTTCGCGTCTGAATATCCCAGCCTTGGTCGTGTTGATATGAAAGATGGGGCGCCCGTCGTCGAGGAGCTTGCCGTTAAGAATGTCTGGGGTAGAGAAGGAGTATACCTTCCGCATGCTGAGACGACGAGTGAGTGGATGATAAGGCGAGGTATGCCTGCATGGGTGTTCGCGCTGCCTTATGAAGGCCTGCTACACAGCACATGTCGCCAGTAGCAATCTAGGAGAGGCGCACAGCACGTACCGCTGTACGCGGGGCGAAGCTGACAGACAGGAGAGGCAGCGGGGAAACGTTCGTTTCATCGTGAGGTGGGCGATCGGGGATGCACCAGTGACCCCGAGGCGTTGATTGATGACTTCGGTTTGCGATGAGGAAAACAGCAGCTGACGCGCAGTGACTACTGGGCGTGCTCGCGCACCGGATCTTGCAATGTGCATCTGCATCTGGAATGCTACATTCGGGCTGAAGATTACTGCTATCCCACGTCGTCACGGAGAGGAGCGGCCCTAACACCCGCCGCCTCCACCTCCACCTCCGCTCGCAGCGGAGGCAGCCCCCGCATTCGCGGCGGCGGACGAACGCTGTGAAGGTCCGTAAGCAAGCAAATCGGCGGGGTTCAACTTGCGTTTCGCACCTGCTTATCCTGTCTCCTAAGCTCCATGTATATAAACACCACGATCAGAAAGGCAGTATCTGTTGGCGATAGATCGCGTAGGAGAAATATCTGCGCTTGCTCGCTCTTGTGGAAGAGGCGGGGTTGGTAAGGGAAGAAGGTAGCAACGGTGTTGCCGTCGGATGAGCGTGCCTACATGAATGTAAGTAAGAAAGCTGTGGGCGGGGAGGGAGATGCAGAGTAGGATAAGGATGAATGACGACCTCCAGCGGGCAGTGCAAGCGAAAGGATGCCCAAAAGAGAACAATGGCCAAATTCATGTCGTCATCGGCCGATTGCCACTGTCACCCTTGCAAGAGTATCCAGATAGACTCACCGTCCACTCTCCGCTCGAGAAATGCAGTTCGTAGGACAAAGCGCCCCACTGCCATAGTCGTGCACTACTGAACCAACCGCGCGAGCGCCGCTTGAGAGAATCAATATGCATAACCTGCCCGTTGATGTCGATAAGGCGCTTGCGCCACTGGATGGAAGCGGGAGGTGTATGGGCCGTGGAAGAGCCTGTGCGAGATGAATGAATGACTGTAATCCAAGTATTGGATGGATACTACTGACCGTTCAGCGCGCCACCGCCGATCAGCGAGGTGACCTTGCGCCCGCGAAAGCCCTTGAGGCTCTGCGTGGTATATATGATGCCCCCATGGTCGCCAAGGATAAGACTGTTGAGAATGTCTTTCTTCGTGAAGGTAAGGGAGGAGGGCATGGTGGTGTATAGGGAAGAATCAAAGTCGTGACGATAAATTGAAGAAATCAGGAAGGTGCAAGTGGTGAGCGTCAACGTCGTCAGGGTATCCGAATTGCGCTGGTGTGAAGGGGATGTGAGGAAGGTCTGCTCGACGTCGCAGCGACGATTATATACATTCTGCCGTGCAGCACCTGCTGATGAAACAATTCGCATGCTGTGCACTGCGACGTCAGTTCACAGAACGCTCTATGCGCCCAACTCCCTCCGACTCCCGTGATTGGAGCAGGGGGGAGTCACAACGGGGAGGCAATGGACGGTGGCATCGATCAGGTGGGCGGCCACCTCGTTTCGGGAGAACTCCAATGCTTGTTGATCCGCCATAAGTGGAAGGGCGTGTCCGCCACAATTGCAGGCCATTGAACAATATAGGTCCAGATGAACACGCATGAGCATACAAACAATGATCAGTACAACAAGTACGCGGAAAACTGCGGGCAAAGAGGAAAAGCGCACGGAAGGACGTCTATGGCAGACGCTCATCGCTTCCCCTTCGACTTGCCCTTCGAATTCCTCCCAGCGGGGCCCTTCCCGCCGGCCTTCTCCCTCGCCAGCGCCACACCACCCTTCCCCTTACTCGCAAACCGCACCGCCTTCCTCGCATTCAGCACGCCCTCGTCCGCGCTCGGCGGCTCCCTCCGCATCTTCTTCCCGTCGCTCTCCATCCGCGACAGCAGCGCGAGCGCGCCCTTCCTCTCGTTGTCCGCGCCCATCTCGTTCGGCGCGAACTTGCGCTTGATCCCGCGCAGCTTCTTCTCCCCGTCGAGCGTCTTGTCGAACTTGCCCATGGACGCGGTGCTGAGGCGCGTCGTCGCGAGCGTCTTGTCGAGCTCGGCTTTGCGGGAGGTGCCCTGGTCGCGGGCGGTGTTGGCGAGGCGCTGTTTTTCGTTCTTGGCGATGCGCTCTTTGCGCTCGTCGCGGGCGGCCTTGCGCGGGTCGAAGTCGACGGCTGGGACATGTTAGCATAGTTCCGAGCAAAACAACATGAAGAGACACACGAGCATTGGCCGGCACTTCGTGTATCCACTGATCCTCGACCTGTCTGTTCTTGCCGTCCCGACCCCACGAGTTGACCCATTCTTGCCGCTCCTCGTCCCACACCTTCTTCTCCTTCCGGCGCTTCTGGATGCCCTTCGCAGCGGCAAAGGCCTCCCATTTTGTGGGTGCCTTCGGCTTGGGAAGTGGCTTCGCGCGCGGGAGTTGGGTAACGGGAGGGGGGAGCTGGGCGATCGGGCCGTCGGGCGAGGATTGGGTGGGGAGGGAGAAGAGAGATTGGATCAGGACCTGTACACCATCGCGAGCAAGGGATTGGAGGTGCTCTTCGAGGTTTTCACTGGGGACGTCATTGTTGAGATGAACTTGTCTCGAGACAAGAAACGCACTTGTATGCCTCCTCGTCGATCGAATTCAAGTCCGTCACGGTCAACAGACCGGCGTCCACCTTCAAGGGTACCTCTTTTTCGACATTTACTGATGCACTATCCAATTGTCAGCATCCTACTCCTGTCCACCTCGTCGTTGCTTACAATTTGGCTGCCTCAGCAGCAAGTAGGTTGGATACATCCATGGCGGGAGTGAAGTAGGAAAAAAGCGATCAGCGCCACATATTCCCAAATGCTACCGTCAATGCCCGGTCCGGATTTTCCGGCCTTGTTCTCGAGGGGACAAGGCGGGGCCTCGAGTCCTGCCTCAAGTCATTCTACAGGTCGATCTACAGCATCTTGAAACGGGCGTGATAAAGAGCAGTGTGAGCTCATATGCGATAGTGATACATAAAACAGTCCAAGACAGGAATACAGAATCACGAACAAGATACTAGCCCCACTCCTCACATCAGCTTGTTCTCCCTCTTCGCTGCTTGGACCTGCGCGAGGCGCTGCGCCCTTAGCGACATTCCACCGCCTTGCATACCCTTCTTGAGCCCGCCGGCAGCGGCTGTGGTCGAGTTGGATTGCGGAAGGGAAACGCGCGTCTCGTCAGAGAAGCCGGGAATGCGGATGTTGTGGTTGCGTTCTGAAGACAGGCGTCAGGTGTAAAGGTCGACTGAGTGGAATTCATGGCACGAACCTAAGTGCAGTTGCAAGTCCTTCACCTCGAGCGTGTCCCCGCCACGATGCCTCGCGAGACGGCAAGAAAAGTTAGTAACAGAGTCGATGAATTCGTCAGCGATATTGAGTAGCAGCTACGTGACCATCAACATTGTGTACCTCGAGGGCCCGCCTCAAAAGCACTCACATCCTCCACCTCAGGCTCAATCTTGACATTCGGGTCCACACTGGCCACCAGGTCCTGTATCGACCGCCGCATGCTTTGATCCCCCGGCGTGTTCCTCTTCCTCCGATTCTCGTCCAAGCTCAGCGAGTCCTCGCCCGACATTCTGATCTGCGCGGGCGTGCCCGCCACACGACCTGCGGCGTAGCCACCGGTGATTGTCGAGCGCGCGGTTTGCCATTGCACAGGGCCGGGGTCCGTTGCACTGACGGTGGCGCTTATGGGGTAGCCTGCGCTGGATGCTGGCGGATCGCCTAGCATTGGCTGGGGAGCAGGGGTGGTAGGGTGGGACATAGGGGCGGCAGGTTGCGTCTGAACAGGTTGGGGGGTTTGGGATGCCTGGCGAAAGGTCCCGAGTCAACGGCTGGGCAAAGGGATACGCGAGGAATATGGACAGACCTGCGCCGCACCGTCGGAGGCCTTGTGCTGCTTGACGAGCATCTCCGCCAGGCTTTTGAACTGTACAAGGGCGTTCAATCATCGCTCATGCACAGCTAGCACATAGCTCATACCTGCGCAATCTGCTCTGGCCGCAGCTTCCCCGTCTTCAGCAGCGTCGCCATCTCTTGGATGACCTGCACGCTCTGCTGACCAGGATTGCTCTTCAGCTTCTCATACAGTTCTTGGTACAGATCGACAGGGTTCATCGGTGCATGTGGCACTGGGGCTGCAGATGTCGATGGTCCCGCGGCAGGAGCCGCAGGCTGCGAAGTTGAAGCTTGTGCATTGGGGTCCATGATGGTGAAGTGCAGAATACAATGCTGCCGGCACGGGCTTCCGAGCTTTCGGAAATAACCGACGGTAACACGTGACACAAGTTGAACTTCGAACCCAAAGTTTAAATTGGCCCAAAGGCCACGAGCGTCTTACTGAGCTTCCAAAACACTGACTCTGGAAGAGCTGACCCTCATGCAGTCCATACCCACAATGCACTGACAGAGCTTTCTACTTAGTCGTGATCACTCGAAGGTGGCATTCAAGACGGACGACCTTGCAGTCATGACGGCCACCCGGGTCCAGAAAGCAATATGCCCATTGGGCCCATTTATTGTAAAGATACGATAGCGACTGATATACAAACCAATGAGCGTACACAAGGGAGAGATGAATAATTAGTTACTGCGTGTATACTTAGATAGAGCTCCGTAGATCGTTCGTTCTACTCATGCAAGGGGCGGTCTATCTGTGTGAGCTGCGTCATGGGGGCCGACGTGAGGAGTTTGGGAGCAACGTGAAGTCGTGGTGAGCAGGGATGAAGGAGTGGCGAGCAGGCGTGGGGTCGTCTACAGTCGATTAAGAGGCAACGCCTCGACGGCAGCGTGCGTCCGCATCATGAGCGCATTCTCCAGGCTATACTTACCCTGAGTGGTACATGTCAGCCACACCGTGATAGAAATGCCGGGAGATGTAGCACTTACCTTCCTCCCCGCAGCATTGACTTCAAGAGGCTTCCCGCTGAGCACCAGGTCAAATTGCGCCTGCGCCGCCGTCTTGTCCCCTTGGCAGGCGAGGAGGCGACCATACTCGTAATCTGAAGCCGAGTTAGCAATCGTCAGTCCACTACAAATTATTGTATACTCACGAGCATGGTACACGATGTGATGGTCCAGTTCGATCTTCGGTCCGTACTCGAAGACCTGTTGGAACGCTGCTGCCGCCTGCGCTCCCGCGTCAGGCATCGCCGGACCTGATGGGTCTTCGGGGTCTGGGATGGCGTCGGGGTCCTGACGAGAAGCATCATCAGACACAAGCCCTCACTGCATGGAGGAAGCCATACGCACTGGATACGCAACATATCGCAAGCACACGCCCTCCAAGAACCTCGACAGCGCAAAGTCATCCCAGTACCCCGTACCATACGCCTTCGCGCGCTCGTCGCTCGGCTTCTCCTCGCCTTGCCCTGCGCGCGAGACACCCAACTTGTCGAGCTGTCCCCAGACGTTAGGGAGCATGCGCTCCGTCAATATGTGTCGTGGCGCATGAGATATGCACAGCCAGATGTAGGCGGCCTCGAGGGCGGGGAGAGCCAAGCGACCTTTCTGCATCTCGAATTTGCGCGCTTTGCGGGCGACGAATTTCTGGCAATGATAATTTAGCGGTAGCCAGGATGTAGATTTGACCGACACACCTCTAACGGTATTGACTTGCCCGCGATGCGTTGACGAAGCTCCGGGACCTTGGCCAGAAGAGCAGCGGCAGCTTTCCTGTCGGCGTCGCCTTCCGGACCTGGTGCGGCACTGTCGAGCAAGGTGACCGCAAGACCATACGAGTAAATGGCCTTGGACCACTGTCGCGCGGTTCAGTGGCTGGAATGCTTGCGTAAGGGACTTGCTAACCGATGCCTCTGCCTCAAGGACCTTGTAGCATTGCATGCTTGCTCGCACGTCCCAGAGAGACAGGTTCGCCAGCGCAATTTCCCAGTATGAGATATGATGCAGGTTCCTATATCTCGTCAATTCACGAGCGAAGGAAAACAGCGCAAGGACTTACTTGTACTGCGTCTGCACCTCCATCGCTCTCCTATAATACTTGATGGCCGTCTTTGGTTGTGAGCGCACCAATGCAAGCCGGCCGGCACCGAACTGGAAGAAGACGCCTACAATTTTCATCACGTCAGTAAGTCGCAAGTGTCGATATGCAGACGGTTACAGACCATCTGGGTAGCGCTTCAAATTCCATTCCAATACCTTCTCCGCCATGCTCAAGTCGACGCAGTCGAAAGTGAATCCCGAGAGGACCAGATGGAACATGAGCAACACCATGTCGCTGATAGACCGCCGCAAGCCTTCGTCCTCTAGTGGAGGTGACGATGCATGAGTATCAATGAGTGTATACTGAGCGAGCTCAGTACGTACTTGCGCTTATGAGCGGCTCTTTGCTATCCGCTGTCCAGCCGCCCGCTTTCTGGAGCATCTCAAGGCCGAACTTTCGGTCTCCCTTGTAGCCGAAGAGCTCCACTATTGTTAGCAATCGTGCGGGCATCTACGCACGGGATACGTCAGGCACGCGGGTGGCGACAGGGAGGTGAATTGGGCGTACGAGGGAGAGGATGAGGTTGGAAGCGCCGATGCCAAGGTAGACGCCTGAGCGGAAGTGCTTGTCGACTTCGTCGGCGCGCCCCTCCTCGTCCATGGCTTCGATGAATTTAGCGAGCTGGCGGTAGGAATTCATGATCGTGCGCATGTTGAGGCTTCGGATAGCCCGTCAGCACACGGCCGGGTAGTATCCGAGAACACCTCACATCTCGCGGATGAATGCCAGCCAGTCCCCCGAGTAGACGATGCCGAGAAGGGACTTCTCGTACAGTGTCTCGGTGTAGGTGAGTTCGGCGTGCCGCTCGACGACCGTCATGCTCTTAACCCATGCGACACTCGAGGTGCTCAGGGAGGGGACGATGTAGCCTGCCAACCGGGTCGTTACTGCGGGGGCCTTCTTACGATGGGACGAAGCGATGGCGATCCCGCGCTTCGTATGGGTGAGACCTGCGAGCAAGTCCTGGGGCGGGTTAGCACCTGCACATACGCGATACTCCCGGCCACGCACCTCGTCCTCATACGACATAAGACCTTTGATGCACTGTATGAGCCCGTAGCCCGTCGCGAAGTACATTCTCTCCTTTTTCTTGTCATTCACGTCGCAGAACTCCTCCGACTCGTGCATGTGCGATGCAAGGAAGAGCTCCAGGGCATAGGCTACGCCAGGTATATCGTCTATGGCTTTCTCGGGTTTGTAAGGGAAAGGAACGGGAGGGGGGCCGTGGAACGCGGACTGGTATGAGGGAGCGGAGGCAGTCGGCGTCAACGGTGTCGTCGGGGTGCTCGTGCCCAGTCTGACATCGGCCATGTTTTTGCTGAGCTGGTCCTCTGTGACGAGCATGGCGTCCTTCTCGAAGACGGGTGTCGGCGGTGAGGGGGAGGCAAGTGGGACGCTCATGACGGTATGAAGACAACCGGCGGCTGAGTGTGATGAAATGAATCCGCCCGTGATGATCAGGACCTTCGGTTCCTGAATTCTCTGGGGAACCACATCGGGGTCACTCACAAAATCTGCCACAACCTCTTTGAGTCTAAGTGCTCGTCAAGCACCGCGTTCAGTGCTCACGGACATGTAGAGAAGAAGCTCAGCAGCCTTCGCGCCAATCTACTTCTAAAGTATATCAGTGATATATCGTGGACTACAGGACGCGACGAGCGCGAAGCAATCTAACGCTACAATGGATGCACGGGTAGGGAAAATTACAAGGACAAATGAGTAGAAATGGGTCGTACAGTCGCGAATAGGGCAAGAGCTAGCAATTTTCGTGAACAACATCGCGGTCACCAACGCGGAAGAACAGCTTGATTCCCGCTGCAGCCATGATACGCAGACGGGCCACAATTTGAGGCTCAACACGCAGCTTTGGATCCGTGCAGTGGATGTTGATGTAACGCAGAGGAGACGCGGGGTCAGAGACCTTTGCCGCTGCCGTCTCGCCATCATCATTGGCGGCGCGGGCCGCGTCCTCGTATGTCGGTGGTGTTCTGCGTTGGGGAGCGGTGCGGGAGCGCACCGTGTTCATCAAGGTCTCGGCTGAGAATGAGGCGGGGCAGGATATGTGAAGACGCTCGAGCTCCGGGACGAGCCGCTCGCGGCGCTCTTCCGCAATCTTTGCAACGTCGTCGGTTGGTGATCCACTGTCGTCTTCCGTCACCTCTGCATCGGCCGCTAGACCTGTGAGATAATTTAGTAAGTCACCCCGCCTCAAAAAATGGTAACCAAAATGACTCACGTTCGTCCATTCTCAAGTTCTCCAGCAGGTCGTCCGTCAATGTGCCATTTGTCCGGACGTCAACCCATAGGTCCCGTAGGCGAGGCGTTTCTCGCAGACAGGACACCAGCTCAGAAGCGGGAATCGACACGTTCAGCAGCGCGAGCTGCTGCAAAGGCACCTTCTCGTCCGCATCCTCCTTCCCCGACCTCTGTAGCATCTTGAGAAACTCGCCGCAAGCTGCCCATGTTCCCTTCGCTGACGTCTCATCCTGCATAAGCTGGACGTCACGCAACGCAGGAAGCGTGAGCATCCCGAAGAGTCGTGCCAGGAGGTATACGTCCGTCCGCTTGCCCTGGATATTCACGACGAGGCGCTCGAGTTTCGGAAGTCGTACGTCGCTGCTCTCCTTCGGATTCCCGCGGTAGGGAAATGGACCTTCAATGTTGCCGATGATGTTCAGCGTGCGAAGGGAGTGGCACTGGGTTAGCACCGAGGGAAGGTCGGGCAGGTATACAGTGTTTGCGGTGAGGACGCCGAGCTGAGCGTAGGGCAGGAAGAAGCGTGGTGCGCGATGGTCGAAGGCGAATGCACGAAGCGCCTGCGCCTGCACAAATATTTGTGACGCGCCCGCCGGCTTCAGGCTCTTTTCGAGCGTAAGCGAGACAAGGGAGGACAGCCGTCCGCGCAGGCTATCGAGGAAGGATAGGACGTGCTCCGCTACATCGATGTGGAAAGATGCCCATCGATGCGCATGCTCCATCGCCGCGGAGAGGGCGCGCGTATCCGTCTCGTCCGCGCGAGAGTACATGCCCGTAAGATATATATGCAGCGCGGGATATCCCAGGGTGCGCTGCAGGCAGAGGGTGACGAGGGCTAGCTGAGCATCCTGCGCGCCTGGGTACGACGGCAGCATCTTCGTCGACACGGATATCGGGATTCGGTTCCAGATGTCTGACGTGGATATGGCTACATCGCGCCAAGCGCTGCAGATCGAGCTCAGCAGAATCGCAGGAAAGCGGTCTGAGAACGGGTGCTCGTTTCCCGCTCGGAAGGCCAGAGGAACGAAGACGGCCTTGTGGTACTCCCTGAATATTTTCTGCAGCAGTTCTGTCGGCACCTTCGATAGGGACGGTGGCAATGAGCTGGTGTTCCCTTGCTCAGCCATTTTCGACGAGGATGAAGTGACTACCGTGCGCATTGAGAACCGAGGCGGCAGAAATAAAGAGTAAGTCTACCTAAGTATAGCAGGTTTCCGGATGTTCTTCAACCTTGAGCGCATGTGCGCTCGCAAGGCGATCTTGCGTCGTCGAAGATGGTGGTTTGGTGCATCTGAGCAGCGTGACGCACATACGAAGTCACGTCCGGCAAATCCCGAAAACGACAGGCCAATCTTCGAAGTTGTATAATGGATGTTACATCGCTTGAAGGGCTCGTTGTCTTAGGGTCTGTTCGGGAAACAGAAATACGTCATAGTCAGCTAACTTGCGTGACTTACCTGCCTTTGACAGCTAGTTGCAAAACGATAGACGCCCCCCGCTCCCTCACCCACCCCGCTCCCCACGCGAGATATGACGCCAGGCGCGCCACGCCGAGCCTCGGCGAGAGGGCAGCAGGCGCACGACAGCGCGCTGCTCGTGTCCAAGGTGCGAAAAGCAGAGGTCTGGTCGTTGCACCTGCGCAGGGATAGGTCAGGCTGGTCGGTGTGTACTCTCAGCCTCCCTCACTCAGCGGAAACGCGCCTCTGGAAGGCATTGGCTGCGTGTCCTGAGCGTGCAGATGATGCGAAGGTGCGTTCGGACCGGCCACGCGGGCTCCACAGCGTCTTTGCAGGGGGCGTCTATCGTTTTGCAACTAGCTGGAAGGCAAGTAAGTCAGGCCTCGACCGCTCGAAAGTTCGACGATCTTCGTTAACCTGCCTTGTAAGGCAGCTAAGTTAGGTAACTTCGACGTGTTTCTTTTTCCCGAACAGGCCCTTAGTGTCAATGGGTCGTACGAATCAGAGTGATAGCAGAGAGATAGCCGGATTCAATCCGGGATTCGTTCGATTCAGAGATATGCTACATTTTGGCTACAAGAGGCAACGGAAACAACGAGACGCACGAGCCGGGAACAAGGGGGTATGAGAAGGCTACAGTGTGTGCAAAAGACGCAAGCAAAGTCAGGGAGGCCCATCGTAAGGCAGCGAAACCATGGTAAGGCAGCGAAACCATGGTAAGGCAGAGAAACCATCGCAAGGCTCGGAAGCCATCGTAAGTATGTATAAGTCAAGCAAGCAACACGGCGCGTAACGGGAAGGCAAGTATTAAAACAGGTGAGTTAGGAAGATGAACAGGCAGACAAACAGACAGACAGACGGTGGAGAGAGGCGGGAAACAGACGATTAGGTGGCTGTAAGAATACTTTGCGGAATCTCGAATTCGAAAGCGAGGTGAGAGGGGAGGCAGAGACGAGGAGACGGGGGCGAGAGCTTTATATCGTGAAGGTCGTGATAATCTTCGAAGTCTAGTTGTCTTCGGGCTTGGCATCGGATTCGTCGGTGCAGGCAGAGAAGTCGACGAAGCTCTCTAGGGAGAAGGAGGGCTGCTTGGCGGGGGTGTACGACTCGGGCGCGGGGGCGGATGCAGGTCGGTAGGACGAATCGATTGAGGAGTAGCTCTCCTCCGCTGCCGGGCTCATCGCGCTCAGCAAGGACGGGCTGGCACGCATGGGCGTCGGCGCGACCAGCGAGGGGTACTCTTGCGGCTCGAAGTACTCCGCGGAGGAGTGTATCGTATCCTCCGCTGTCATAGTCGGATCGTACGGGCCCTGCTCCATCGTGTACGCCGGGTCGAAGAAGTTCTGCATGCCCCCGTACGCGTACGGCTCCGGGTGGTACCCGAACGCGCTCGACGCGCGCCGGTGCGCCCCGATAATCGCGTCCGTGCGCGTCGCCGACATCCGCCGCCCGAACGCGTCCGTGTACCCGCCTACGAAGTGGGCCGGCGCCTCCTGGTCGCCCGGGCCACCCATGAGCAGCTCCGGCGCCTCATTCTCGGCCCGCGGGGCGAAGGGGTTGATGAAGACGGGCGCGGTGTCGTGCATGGCGGACGGCGCGGGCTGCTGGAACTGCTGCTGCGGCAGCTGGAACTGCTGGAAGTTCGCGGCGGTGACGGTGGGCGGGGGCACGCTGGAGGAGCGGCGGCGCGGGAGGTCCTGCTGCTGCGGCACCTGCTCGAAAGGCGGCGGAGGCGGGTAGAAGCTGTGGTGGATGCCAACGTAGGAGCCGGTGAAGGAAGGATCCATCGGCTCCTGGTAGTACCCGTGCTGGTAGGGCATCTGCGACGATGACGACGAAGAGATGGCAGAGTACGGCGAGGGCGAACGCGAGTCGGAGCTGCAGTACGATGAAGGGGGCGACGGGGTGATGGGACCGCTGCTGCTGCTCGAAGACTCCTGGAAGGAGCGCGAGTCAAAGCTGAACTTGTACTCGAATTCCCCATCGGAGCTTGGGACGGACGACTCGCGGGAGGAAGCTGGGGACCCCGCCTTGCGCTTGCGGGCGGCAGCAGAGCGGGCAGGACCCTTCGCCTTGTTTGCGACCTTCCTCTTCTTCGACGGCGGCGAGTACGCAGCCTGGCACTCGGCCTCGCAATCATGCGCCTTCTCCCACTCCTTGATGGCAATCTCGAGCTCCTCGTCCCTCATACCGCTGAGCATGTACTTGGCCACGACATTGAAGCGACGCTCATCGTGCGCGGTCTGCGCGGTGGTCGGTTCGCTGCCGAGCGTCGCGAGGTACGGCGTGGTGTGCGGGTTGGCGCGAGGTCCGACATCAATCAGGGCACCTTCGGCTGCCACGAGGCGGTCAGTTCCCATACACGGAACAAGGGCATGAGGCGCACCATCGACGAAGTTTGATCCACGTGCCTCCGCAAGCGCTGCGCGCGCGGCGGCGCGAATCTGCTGGGGCTTCGCGTCCTGCGCGGCCTTGCTGCGTGGGTGGTTGGGGCGGTACTTGTACTCGGGGTGCAGGCGCGCGTGCTCCTGCTTCGCCTTCGCGGCCTTGATCTGCCAGAACTGCGCCTCGTGAGGGGGAAGATTGCGCCAGACGGCACCTGTGATAAGCACGATGATCAGCATGAGGATGATCTGAGGGAAAGCAGTGCACGCACCGATGATCTTGCTGAGGTTGCCGTGCACGGTCTCGATGGACGGGGGGACGCGGCCCTTGTTGACGAAGTCGGCGCGGAAGAGCATGAACGCGTTGGGCGGGCGGGGGACGTGGTCCGCGTCGCGAGGGCGGCGGCGGCGCTTCTTGCCGCCTTGCTCGGGCTCGCTCGCCTCATCGGGCGCGAAGAGGAAGGTGTCGGTCTGGAAGTCGTTCACGGGCGGCACCGGGCCCCCGGTCGCGACCTCGGTCGCGTACGACGTCGGGGTGACGTTCTGCGCGAACTGGACTTCGAACTGTTGCCGCTGCTGTTGCTGCGGCTGCTGCATGTCCGGAGCCGACATGTCAATGGTGGACAATGGGTGGCGTATAGTAGGTCGTGAGCAGGAGGCGGGACACGAGGAGAGGGGGACAATGGGCAGTCGGCGCGTGCGGACGGAGAAGGGGGATGAAAAGGGCGGACAATGTGAGGACGGAGATTACCCTCGCGTTATAAGGGGGACGGAAGCCTATGGGAAAGCATCAACGACCAGCGTAAACGGGCGCACGAGACTCCGGAGCGCCATCCGACCCTTCATTTTGCTCGTCCAACGGCGCGCTCGTTTCTGCGACCCTCATCCCCGTTCAACTTCAAGTGTACTTGCACATTCTGGCCGCGTCTATGTGCACAACAGCGACGAAAAACGAGCAGGTACTTGTCGAACTGACGAACGCGTGGCTGCCATGAACGCGCCCTCGAAAATCGCCTAACCCATTTGGACGTTTATAACCAAAATGGAAATATCCCCGGAATCCACCTCGGCCGAGTCTTCTACTTCGGGTCTAACCCCATCCATCGCTCCCCTTGTATTTCTGTTCAGCGGCGCCCACTGGCTCTAGCGGATTCCATTCAACCCGTCCGTCGCTAGTCCATGAAACGATTCACACAGAAGCTCCTTCGGAGTAGAAGCCAAGGACAATGCGCATACAATGGGTTGCTTTCACAACGGGGCTTCTCCCACGAGCGGATTGGTACAGGCGCAGCGCTAGTGGTACAAGGAGGGGTATCCAGACTACGTAGAAGCGGCAAGAGTGATGGACGCGCGTCGCCTTGTCCTTGGGAAGGACCAGGTCTCGAATCACGCGATAACAAGTACAAGGAGGGGGAATGAGGTGATTAAAGTATGGCAACTTCGGTGCGAGCTGATTGCTACAGGCCCTGGGCGAGATCGGCTCGTCGTGCCTTCGCCTATAGCTATACAAGTCGGCCGAATAGCATCTTGATAGTCGTCGGCAGCCTCTAATTAATGTGCACTAAGTCCAGAGGACGCCTCATAACGGCACCCAAGCTTGCGTTAGCACATACGAAAGACCTGTATCCCACGTCAGTTAGCCGGTTAAAAGAGCGTCATCCGAGCAGGGTACGCACATGACTGAAAAGATCGCGACCCGCCGCGGAATCTATTCTAGCAGCGCGCTCCTCCATCATCTCTTCTCGCTGCCCACTTGCCGCCCCTTCGTTCACAAGTCCATCTACAATGGCCACAATCGCGTCGATGAGCTCGGGTGGTAGCTTTGAGAAGAAGTTGTCGCGCTCAGCATTGAGCAGTACCTCACGCACTGCGTCTGCTTGCTGCGGGGGTACCTCGGTGGTGGAGGGTATGCGGCGATTGGGGTCGACGAGGTAGAGGGTTAGGATCTTGCAGGTGCCGGGCTGCGTCGGGTCTTTCAGCTTGAGAGGCGAAGTCTGGTGGTGAAAGCCTCAGAATCGCTCGAGCGTGAGATTACAGTTGACTGTACCTTATGCTGATAGATATTCGGGTACGCTACACAGCGTCCGGCTTTCATGGCGATACTGCCGACCTCCTGCACGCAAGTCTCGCCGTCCTCAATCCCATACAGCGTCTCCATGCAGATATGGTCATCCTTGCTGTGATACATTGGTTCCGTGGTCCCTTCTCTGAACGACATTCGCGGCTCGCGAACGTTCTCGAGGTCGAAGTAGTACACGAATGTCGAGACGATGCCTTCGTTCCACAGGCCTGAGCGAGAAGGTCAGCGATGGCTTCAGTGAACTGGAACGGCCCTGCGCTCACCGTCGAAGTGCCAATCCTCGCCGGTGTATACTGGACTTTCGGGCGTTAGGACGATGTTGATGAGCTTAATGATGAGCTGCAGCGTCCTGCCCTTGAGGCTATAGCACCCTCCTATGCAATCAGCGAGCTGCCCGTTGTACTCGGGCTTGTGGTCGGGAAGCCTCATATGCCGATTCGAGAGTGCATCGCCCCGACTCCCGCGCGCCCTTTCTTCGAGCGACGAAATTAAGTCATCCTCCCAGATGCACTCGAACCCCTCCGCACCGCCTTCGTCCTTCACCACAGGACCTAGACGCACAGGCATCTCCTTGCGCAGATCGTGCAACACGCGCTCCCACATTGGCACGGCATGGGCCACAATACGCTCGAGGATGGGTACGAGAGCATCGTAGTGTGCCGGCGGTACGCCATTGACATACGGCGAGGCTATAGAGACGCGGCCGTCCTCGTCGACGTGGAAGTCCGAAGGCAACCACTGAGATCGTTGGGAGACGAATTCAGGTAGGACGTCGTACTTCGCGCGACTTGGTGGACTGAAGGTGCCGAGAGAGCCGTCGGATTGCTTGCCGTAGGTCTGTCCATAGACGAGCGGGTATAATTTCGGGTCGATGAGGTCGACGAGCTGACCATTGGGCTTTGGTAGGCGGATTGTCTGCTCAGCTTCGAGAGGCCTGACGGCAGCCTGTAAAGCAGCGCGTAGGTCGCCTGGTATTACGGCGTCCGACTGCCATATTCGGTCGTAGGGGCCACACTGGCGAGGATGAGCATATTGATGGGCGTGCATGAATGTGAAGCGCACCTCAATACCTGTGCTCTCGTCGCGAAGCTTGGCGCAGTCTTCGAGCTCGTCGAGGGTATAGGCGATCTACCAAACAATTATGAGCGTATTCCATCCCTCTGACAACAAAGAGTCCATACCATATTATTCGTGAGTCGCCATCGTGGCTCCTCGTCCTCTTGCTCCGCCTTCGCCTCGTCGAACCATCGTTCTCGAACCACGGTATCCTTGACTTTGAGCCACCATTCTGGCCGTTCTCTCCACCTTGCGGATAGCGCGTACATCTTCAACTCCGCGACCTACACGTCGACATTGTCAGACCCTGCTATACTCTTCGCTAACCAATCAATCTACTCACCGCTCTCGGCGCCCTCGCCACACAGGGCGGATTCGACTGCCTCGGCTCCCATGGCGGCGCGCTAAACAAAGGGCTAAACAGCGCACGTATCCTCGGATCGTCGGGCTTGAGCAGGTCGCGAGCGCGGTACCAGTCGATGCAGGGGTGGGGGAAGAGGTCTTCGCTGTCGGAGGTGTGCATCGTTGCTTTCGATGTTGATGGAAGCCTGTGGGGGTAGAGGGCCGAAAAAGGAGCGTAGCGCTGGCTTTAGAGGGATTGCCAACAGATCTGTATCGGCCTTTCGTGAGAGTACCTTCCCTTATACTCCTTCATATGGTTCCATTGAGGTCGACACGTCAGTTTCATCCACAATGCAGATACTGATGAGTTGCTTAAGCTTGACAGGCCCGTCTCCTCGGCCGCCCGTGGCGCATTATCCGCGTCTGAGCTACAGGTCATCTTTGAGGCGTAAGTCAATAGCCTTAAAATCGCGCAAGACGATTGTGAAGGCGGGTAACGCCCCGCGCAGAGCGTCCATATCGTAGCAGTCTCAGAGGAATCTCGCAGCAGTCGCGCGCGAGTCCGAAGTCCGTTCAGCACGTTCCTTTCGGGGTAGCAGGGATACTCGGAGGGCTTGGGCTTCATGGGAAAGGTGTCGAGGTACATCGAGCCCAAAGCGGCGCGAACAAGGCGGTAGATTGAGACAGGTGATGGCGTAACAATGAATTGGGGCCTGAAGTCAATAAGGGTAAACAGAAGCGCCCACATTACCGTGTTTGTTCTTGTTATTCCTCGCGATCAGCCCGACCTTACAGCCCCCATCGTGAGGTCCCGAGGGCAGAAGCGTACAAGCTCTAGTGGATCAAGCAATAATTAGGTTGCACTGTGATATAAGACGTGTCCTACTCTACAATAGCATGGGTGGTATCTTATAGCTACAAGTACAGTTTGCGTGTATGATTACAAGTCCGGGCGAGGGTCCCATTGATGGCGAACACCTCATGACTTGTTTGCCTGCGACAATTTCAGCTGGTTGAGGTCCTTGATCAGATTCACGGTGCCCGAGCGCGAGACTGCGGGGCGGGTCTCGACATCTGAAGAAACAGGTTAGCATCCAACCCATCGCACGCCACTCCAAACCACTCACTCCTCGAAATCCGCTTAAACCCAGCCCTCGCACAATACTCCCTCCCCGCCGCATCCGCGCCCAAAATCGCCTGGTACACCACATCCGGCGTGATCACGCTCTCCATATTCCAGATCGTCTCCCCCGGCGCGCACGCGATGTCCGCGACGCGGCGCAGCTCGGGCTCGGTGACGTCCGGGATGCCCATCATGTCGAAGGTGACGGGGAGGTCGATGGAGAGGAGGAAGCCGATGTACTTGTCGAGCTCGGCGGTCTCGGCGTTGTCGAGGACGAGCTGGCAGACGATGCCGAAGGCGACCTTTTCGCCGTGCAGGAGGTGGTGCAGGCCGGCGAGGGAGGTGAGGCCGTCGTGGATCTGGGGAGAGGGTGAGTGAGTGGGGTGAGGTAGGAAGCGAGGGAAAGACGTACCGCATGCGCCGCTGCCAACCCACCGGACTCGAAGCCCAGACCAGAATGCAAAGTGTTCGCCTCGACGACGGCCTCCAGCGCGGGCGTCATTGCGTTCACCTTGCACGCCTCGTACGCCTGCTTGCCGTGCTTGAACAGAATCTCCTCGCACTTCTGGCAGATCGCGGTCGAGATCAGCGCGGGCATCCCCCCGCCGAAGTTGGGCGAGTTGCGCGCGCGCTTCGCCTCGACGTTCGTCGCGAGCGCGTCGCCCATGCCCGCGGCGAGCAGCCGGGCGGGCGCGCGGGCGACGATCGAGGTGTCGACGATGACGAGGGTGGGGTTCTTCTTGAAGAAGGCGTACTTGTCGAACTCGCCGTCGGGGCGGTAGAGGACGGCGTTGGCGGAACATGGTGCGTCGGTGGAGGCCGTGGTGGGCATGACGGCGCACTCGATTCCTAGGCCATCGGATACGGTCTACGGGGGCATATTCAGTACGAGCACTACAGAACGGGGACGACATGCGCACCTTGCCAACGTCGATCGTCTGTCCACCTCCAAGTGCGATGACGAAATCGGTCTTGTACTCAACGCAGATTGCCTTGATGCGTTCGACTTCTTCGACCGTGGCTTTCCCACCGAATTGTACGCGGTTGACTTCGAAGTCGTGAAGTGACTGGAGTAAGCTTTCTCCCGCTGCACGAAGGTTAGCTCAGGATAGCAAGATGAAGAAAAGGACGCACCGATCTTCTGGACGAGGTCGTCTGTGATGAGGACGGCCCTCTTGCCCAGGTTCTTCAGGTAGCGAGGCGCGTCCTGGATAGCCGTAGGTCCCTGGACATACTTGGCTGGAGACTGAAACACGCGGATGGTGATGTTCTTGTTGTTGGGCATGGTGGAGAAGTAAAGTTCAAGTTATGGAAGGGTGGGGAAGAAGAGAAGAAGATTGCGTCTGTCGAATGGCGTCTCCAGCCTTCTAATATGGGGCGGGCAAACACGGACAAAGTGGTGATATAATGCGGGGAGCGGTGAGGTGCACCACAGCTACGCCCCGCGCCGCGTTGCGTGAAGGTCGTTCCGCAGCTTTTACGCCTGCTCCATCTCGGCGGTTGTGCTAGCGCCAGCCCGTGCGTAAGTGCCCACACTCCCGCACAGCTTTTTCGCTTTGTGGGTCGCTCTCCGTGGGGCTCCATATCACCCAAGCCGGTCCCAAGCTCGATGATGAGCAGCGCGTCTTTCGGCGAGCCATGTATGACGTAGCGCGACAGGACCCTCGATTTCAAAGGTGCGAGGTCGGGCGCGGGCGGAAGGTCGAATATTCGAGGCGGAAGGAAGGCAAGTGAGACGGGGCATGTCTACCATGAGCCCGGGCGCGCGGTCGGGGAAGGCGTTCGCGGAACGTCGAGGAAGGAGAGCAAGCGAGAACGTGTCCACCAGACCGGTGATTCGCGAAGTTCGACTTGCACGTGCTGCACGTGCCTTCCTAATTGGGATCAATAATCATGGGTTCGTTATGACGCAATGCCCCCGCTCCTTGTTCCTTGCCATCACCATCGCTACTTTTTGCTCGTCTCCCCGCAGGGAGCGGCGGTCATGAAGAATTCACACTGCTATCTGCGTTGACGACATTACCGGCTCATCGTGCTGGACCCTTGTTGAAGACGTACTTCATCCTCCTCATCGTTCGCTCGCTTCCTGCTCGTTTCTGATTCCCTCAGCGCGTCGGACATGCTCTTACAAGACCCGTAATTTGATGGGCGCAAGGCCACCCTAGAAGTCTTCTACCTTTCGCATCTGTTGCAGGAATATTTGGCGATTCCTCTCTCTTGCAATCTATGCTGCGCAACAAATCAGTCACCCTGAAGGGCGAACAACAATACGGCTATGATCGGCTTGAGATGCCTTCTGTCCTCATGCCGTTCATCCCTCTCACTAATCGGGTCTTATACGCGATGCTTTCCACCTGCTACCTTCGAACGTACTTGTACTCTATCTGCGTACCCTTCTTTCCAGGTTCATCCAAACTCGCACGCTCTCTGACACTCTGGACGGCGCCATACACCCACGCGCACATCCTCATTTTATGAGAGCCAGATCAACCGCATTGCTCGCTCCTGGGAGGTCAGAGATGTGGGTCGCGTTCATCATCGTGAGCTACCTTTGTTGTTGTTCGTCCTTCACTCTGTTCGAAGGACGGAAGATGCAGTAGGGCACACCACTGTCTCGAGAGGCGATATGCGTCGTAATGGAGAAATCTGGCTCTCGCTTCTACATGCGGTACCGACAAGGTCGAGCATAACTCAATTCCGTCGCTACACTGATCACAGCCATGCGCTGTGCTCCCTTGCCTTCCTCTGCATCTTTACATGTCCAGTCGCACGGGCTGAGCAGATGGGGGACATCAATAATTGCCACGGACCCTGCGGGCCCCAACTTGCTGGACGTTTGTGTATAAACTGGGCATTGTAACGTCCGATCACTTTCGCGGATCGACTCCCACGGAACTCCTTCAACACGGAATCAAAATACGTTGAGTGCAGTCACTGTTCAGTTCAACCGCATTGCTTGTTCTTCTCCAGAGGTGAAGTCCGGTCCATCTTCGTCAGGGTGAACTACCTTTCTTCTTGAGGTGATGCAAGATGCAGTGATAGGCTTTATCGCATGGTACCGCGAATCGCTGTGAGAGGCAGGGGAAGAATTCGGGTCGCTCTGTACTTTCCTACCTTCCCCGAGCAAGCACAGGAGGCGGGGAACGACTTGCAGAGCTCCAGTGCCCGCATTCCGACCAACTTAGTTCAGTTCTAGTCCTCATTCCAGGCATCGTGGCCTGCGGACCCCGGAATTTGATACGGGGATGCTTGGGGCACGCATCGATCCCCATACCACTACTACGACCACGACGCTCATTCCATCCCACTGTACCTTCTTGTATCGTATACCCAGTACATCTTATAATTCCCTATGCGCGAAGATGTCGCGCGCGGAC
Organism: Pleurotus ostreatus/Saccharomyces cerevisiae fusant; assembly: GCA_024196135.1. NCBI lineage: Eukaryota > Fungi > Pleurotus ostreatus/Saccharomyces cerevisiae fusant. Next base: position 91,186 of record JAMQCK010000052.1, on the reverse strand, counting down.
CGGGGACAGCAGCAGAGAATGCGACATCCAAGCGTGCACGTGCGGGCGACGGCATCAACGTTGAGTCGCGTCTCAACACTTCTTCGTTCTTTTCCACACTCGGCCGTCGCTTTCGCCACTCCCTACCTGCCAGCTGGAGCAGTAGTCCATGCATTGCTATGACCGCAATTGAGGCGCCGTGGCGCGTGAAGAGTGCGTTGACAGTTCATACTTCGTGAACTTGCGCTAATTGCATCCGACAGCCCGGCCGTGCCCATTCTATCAACAGGGCAAATGCCTCTTCGCCGAGTCGTGCAACTTTCTGCACAATGTCCAAATCAAGGTCCCCGGCGGCCCTACTGTCATACATGCGAGCCCTCCCACAGAGGTCGACGTGCGGCGTACGCCCGAGGGCCCAGCGGTTATTGTTGACTCCCCACATTCGTACCGCTCCCCGCCGCGCTCTCCGCGTATGAACAACCTCCTCGACGCTCTCAAGGGTGTCATTCGAGAGGACGAGGACGTGGACGACTCGGACGAATCTGAGGAGGAGCGGCCGACCCCCGCGGAAGACGTGCGACCGACCCCGGAGGTGGAACCACCTACCGAGCAGGACCGCGCAGTACCCGGCGCGCTTCAACCTACCAACGACTCGGCTCACCCTACCAGCGACGCGCCCCATGACCCTACCACCCCTTCTTCAGGCAACGTCGTTGGTCTGCACCAGGACCGCGAACAGTCACCAGAATATGAAGAGGACTCGTCACATTCGACCAACTCCGCACCCACTCCCGACATTCTATCCCCCGTCGAGCTCTCGCACCTACGACTATCCGGCCTGGACCAGCTCTCGCACGCCAAGGGCAACAATTCGTTCGACTCCGGCTACGCCGAGCAATGGCAGAGCCCGCGTCCGTTTGCGCTCTCGCCCCCGCGGAGCCCCTCGGTCGTTTCTACGTTCGGCTTGCTCTCCTCTCCCTTCGGCTCGCCCTCCGAGCGCGTCTTTGGCTCCCCGCTCACGCAACGTTTCTCCAACATTCCGCCTTCGCCGCTGTTGGCCGCATCCTTCGCGCATAACAACGATGCACAGGATGATGCAGACGTCACAAATCTGGAGGAGGACCTCGATTCCCCTAACGCCTATCGCGCGTCCGTCGCGAGCAGTATGACTATGGAGGCTGCTACGGATGTCTCGGAGGACCTGAGGTTCGAGGCGGGCGAGGGTCCTGGCGTCACGGATCTGTGGGACACTTTCGGGCAGCCAACAGCGATGTATTCGGATCCGCAAGCTAGCTCAGACGCGCCAGACGAAGAAGAGGATGTTGTAGACGCGTACGGGCAATCGCCCGCCCTGCACATAGGTCCGGAGCACGGTGGTGAAGTGTTATTCGAGGGTGATGCCTCAATTGACTCGTCTCTCGACTCGATCACTGCGAAGCGCATCTCGTTCAGCGATGCTGACGCGCAGTCAACCTTCCACGGCCCAATTCCACAGCGAAGTCCGCTACCCTCGCACGAGGAACCGGGCAATGAGTCTTGGATTGCGCAGGATGAACCAGCTACGCCCATGCCCGAGGAACACGACATCGTCACGGATTACGAGCACTCCGACGAGGGTGATCTCTCCGACGATACTATCGACTTGCATGCCGAGGGCGATACTACAGAGTACACTGCAGTCGACGACACGATATCGTCCTTCGGGCAGGCTGCTCCAGCATCGGAAGTTGACGACACGATATCCTCATTCGGTCAGCCCGCCGAGCCCCCGGCAGAGGACGCTACCTGGTCGTCGTTCGGGCACTCGGGGCAGATGCCTGACGATACGGCAGAGCTGGCATATGATGTCTCGAGGTCGCCGAGCCCGACTGTGCGTCCTGGGGAGAACGATACGCTGCAGAACCTCTACGATCATTATTCGGTGGCATCCTCTCCAGAGACGGAAGTCGTGAAGCGGACCTCGCTCGATGACATCCTCGAGACCTCCCACACGGCGGTGGTGGACGACGAGGGATCTGAGGAAGACGAGGGCGCCGTGCACCTCGCTGAGCAATCTCCCGCGCTCACGGTGCGATCTCCTGCGCTGACGGAGCGCAATGTCGAGCATGCTGCGCTCAGTCCGTCTCCCCTTCAAGACGCCGATGCCTTCACGATTGACGACTACGCTGTTGAACCACCTTCCCCTGCGACTGAGCTTGACGAGCTTATGGCGGACGTGGCCCATATAAACCAGGCTACTCCTCCAACACCGCGCGATGCTGGCATATCCCCACCTACTGCAGGTACGTCTTTGATTGAATTCTCACGCAGAAATCTAATTCCGTGGCATAGCTCCAGGCCCGTCCCCGCACGCCAGCTTGCATAGCATTGAGTACGTCGCTGATGCGCTGACGCCCGAGTCGCTGCATTCCCGCGAAGTGGAGACGCCGCCTTACGACGATTATTATGACCTTATGTCGCCAGAGGCATCGGATCCGCCGCAGCCGCTGGCCCAGGACGATGCTCAACATACGCCTGCGGCTGAAGATGTCCAGCATACTCCTATGGTCGAAGCGGCTCAGTACTCGCCCGTGATTGAGGACGCACAGCACTCGCCGGTGCTTGAGGTGGCTCAGCAGACACCTGCGGTGCAGGCTACCCAGCCATGGCCAGTGACGGATGCAACTCAATCTTCGCCAGTAGCTGTCGTCGAGCACACGCCCGTGCTTGACGCTGTCCAAGACTCGCCTGTGGTCGAAATTCACCCGCGTTCCCCAGAGGCTATCGATGCACAGCAGGCGCCAGTCGTCGATGACCACGAACTTGCGTCGCCTGTGACCGAAGCCCAGGCTCCGCCTCAGGCAGTTGGTTTGCAGCAAACGCCCGTCATGGAGGTCGCTTCCTTCATGCTGTCAGCTGAGGATCCGTTCGCAGCGGAACCGGTGCTGGATATGCAGTCCAAGGCGTCGGAGGATGTTCAGTCGACACCTCAAGTGGAGGACGCACAACTGTTGTCAGGAGACAGGCCTGCTCCACCAACACCGCTTAACGAGAGTGCGAAGTCTACACCCGTCACTGGGGACGCACATCTAATGGCAACCCTCGATGATACGCCGTTCATGCCCTCAGCCCCATTTGATCAGCCTGCGCCGTTCGTTGAGGAACAGGCAACACCCCCAGTCCTGGACGCGGAACCGCCTGCGAGTTACGTCGAAGTCGAGACTCAAGGACATTCGATCCCGGATGTTCAGTCGCACCCGGCTGACGAGGTCATGCAGTCGTCACCATTCGTTGAGGACGCCCGCCTATCACGACCTCATTCTGTCGACGCCGAAGCTGATCAAGGACCTTCCCCTGAGACGTCTGAACATTTCGCAAGCTCGACGCCAACATCGTCGCACAAAGCTCGCGCTCATGCCGCCGAATCAACGCCGCCTTCGTCCGTTTTCGATGCCGTCAACCCTTCGGCGCATAGTGCATCTGCCTCAATCGCATCATCAACCACTCGGGACGTCGTCGACGATGTCGCTCAGCAGACGCTTGCAGGTGATTTGCATGGGCTCCGGTCGCCTTCTCCCGAGCTCGAACCTGCGCTGCACGAAGCCGTTGAAGACGAGGACAGCCTGCCACAGCCGTCTCGTGTCGAGCAGCTCGTCGAGCAAGCACCGTCCCATATACATGATATCGCTGCGCTGTCTAGCGTAATATCTGAGGATGGAGATGCACCTGAAGTGCCGTTTGCCAAGGCTGATGGAGACATGGCGCGGTCGACGCCGCAAGAAATCGATGGAGGGGCTGCCGGTCCCGGTCTACATGAGAAAGTTGATCCACGCTCGCCTGAGCGTAGAAACTCGGAAGACGTAGCCATGCCCGCACCGTCGAGAAGATCGACTATGACGAGTGTCGCTGGCCACGAAGTACCCAATGTTTCTGCTCGACCACCTGCAACCGAGACACCTAGCTCGCCCTCGGCCCACTCTCCGCCTGTGCGGGATACCTCGTCACCCGTGCCGAGCCCGTCTTCCGCGACACCCGCGATGGTGAACCAGAGTGTTCATGACGAGGGCTCTCGCAAGGTCGATCTACAGGGTTTGCCAACGCCTGCCCCCCGCGAGCCACCGAAGTCTCCCATTGCAGCTCGACGAGCGTCGGGGCGTACTTGGGGAACTTCTTCATCAGGTCGGGCGTCACCTGCGTTATCTCTGGGCTGGCGATCCTCGGTACAAGCCTCTGAGATTGCATCGTCGTCTCGTCCTTCACCGACAGTGTCAACTGGACGTCTGTCGATGGGAACACCCGGTGCCCCTTCACCTCTCGACGCTTTCAGGCAGCGTACAGCTGGCGAGACTTCCCAGTCGGCGTCACCTATTGGCAGGTCTTCCTCACGACCGATGCCGATGAGCAGACCGGCCTCGAGGGCAGCGTCGATTCGGAGCGTGCCTACATCTACGCCAGGCTCGCCCTTCACTAAGCCAGATTCCCGACCAGCATCGCCTTTCAGTCGACCTGCATCTCGAGCGACGTCGCCATTCAGCAGGCCAGCCTCTCGAGCGAAGTCCCCGTTCAGCAGGCCTGCGTCACGGGCAGCGTCACCTCCGCGTAGACCGGTCTTCACCCCTCCACCGCTGATAACGAGGGGTCGTTCTGGCACGATCAAGCCAGCCTCGAGGGAGTCGTCTTTCGGTGCGGTAGCCAACAAAATAGAGGATGAAGGTGACGAGGAGACGATCCATGCCCATGGTGATGGGAGCATGTTCATCCCTAGCTCCTCTCGACAGTCTTCCGTCGACGAAGGCAGGAGCAACATAGCGGACAGCCCAATCTCGCCCGACAAAGGCGTAGAAAGTGTGACCCGCCGGCATACAATTCAGTCTGCCTCTCCTCACATCGCCAATGACTTCTCCCTCGATATGGCGGCCTTCCCATCTGAACCTTTGACTGAAGCTGCCCTTCGGCGCATGTCTGCGGATATTGCTGCTTTGGTTTCGGCGAGGGGTGGCCTACAAGCTGTAGAGGATGAGGCTGACTCTCCACGACTGTCGGCGTACGACGCCACTGTTCCGCCCAGCCCACATGTTATCGCGTTGAACAGCCCCATGTCGCCAACTGCGGGTTCGTCCGCAAAGGCATCGTCAAGTCGCCAGAAGCCTTTCGTCTTGGTGAGTTATGGTCCGAAATGCTCAGCCGTTCGCAACAGAATCCTGACTGTGCATGTCAGGGCTCGGCAAGGGATTCCTCCTTGTTGCTCAATAGGGCTGCGGGCAAATCACCGGCGACATCCCCTCAAGGCTCGAACGTGTCTATGTCGATGGACGATAGCTTTGACGGCCAGCTCATTGAAGAGTTCCCTGCGCCTCCGAGCACAAGGCCCAGTAGTTTGAAACCTTTGCGTTTGGTCAGTGGTTTGGCTTGCGCTTCCTTACCCCTTCTAATTGTTCCTCAGTCCATGATTCTTCAGTCTAAGTCTTATTCGTCATCTCCTTCATCTTCACCCCGTACATCTAGTATTCCGGAATCTCCTGCTGGTGAGCTCATTCCTGCCACACTCATAAGCTTCTACTCAATCCGACAAGGTCATTCGCGTCGCTCCTCCGCTGCTTCATATGTATCATCAAGTAATTCTCCATCTGACAACTTCTTGGTGTGTTTTCTATGAGTACTGGCCAACTCGCGTGACTGACACTCTGAAGCTTTCGTCTGCACGCTCATCGTTGATACCCGGAAATGCGCAATCTATGCTTATTACTAACGACTCGCCCTCTGGGTTCCCTGACGACATTCACGCCACACCAATTCCTCGCTCTGCGCCAGCATCTCGCACGTCCCTGTCACGGAGGACGTCGAGCCAAGGCATGCGCTCTGCTGGCCAATCCCCCATCGACTCCCCTCGCGTCCCCATCTTCTCGCGACAGTCTCGTTCGATTTCTCGTCCCGTCTCAGTCCAATCCCGCCCGGCATCTCGCCCGGTCTCAGTACACTCAATGCACTCAACGCATGATCCTATCGAGGAAGAGACCGACAACACAATACGCCGTCCATTGTCCAGTGCTTCAAACGCCATGCCTTCGCCAGCACCGTCGCATGCTATCGCAACGCCCCGCCCGACGCTCATGTTCGCGATCGCCAGCGACGACGTCGACGAAGTCCGTCGTGTGCTAGAGAGCGGCGAAGCTGGGCCCAACGATGCCGTGGGACCGCAGAGCGCGTTGGCCTTCACACTTTCGAACGATCAGCTACAGAACAAGCTGGGCATCGTCAAAGCCTTGCTTGAGCACGGTGCTGACCCTGCGGGTCTCACGGCTACGCCAACCCAAAAGCACAAACGACGTATGTCTTCCTCGGGCGAACCTCCGCTACCAGCTGTTGTTTTGGAGTCGCTCGATCCTGCTACGAAGTAAGCCTGCCGTCTTTCTCTTTGCACACAATCTGACCAGATGATGAAGGTACTACATCGAACGCGCCGACGACCCAGTGACGCGAAAGGCGACTGGCTTGTTGAACCGCTCATTCTTCAGGCCTCTTGCACGTGGGCTCAACTATCAGTTGATTGGCCAAGATCGCGCCCTCGAGCAATTGTACCGCGTGTTGAGCATTCACTCTCATCAACCGAATGCCCCGCCGATGGTCGTCATGCTGTGTGGTGAGTGCATGGAACGCGCGTCGCGGTATATCGCTAACGCGGCTATAGGCCCCAGTGGTCTCGGCAAAAGCTTCCTGGCGGACAAGTGTACGTTTGTTTACTTGCCGGGCCCGAGGTCTCAGCTCACTCTCTCATACAGTCGGAGCACTTCTCGACGTTCCGACGCACACCGTGAATATGACCGCCATCAATACACCCCGCGATTTATGGCAGTCGTATTCGCTCTCGTCGCAGCAGGAGGTTAGCAAGGCGCTCTATTTTCGTGATCCCCTGATCTGATGACCGCGAATAGGAGAATTCAGACAAGACCCTGGCTCAATTCCTCGTCGCGAACGAGAAGAAGCGTTGCGTCGTCGTCCTCGACGTAGGTTTTCCTGTTAAGTTCTCCCGCACTTGTGGCTGACGTTCGGGCGGTAGGAAATCGAGAAGGTGCAAGACGAGAAGACGCTATGGTCTCTGTTGATGCCTTGGGAACTTGGTAAGCGGGGATACAACTGCGCGGCCCTTCAAACTGATTTAGCGTCAGGTCGATGCTCGTTCGATGCTGGGGGTCGCACGGTCGATACGAGGAACGTGGTCTGGATTGGGACCTCCAACCTGGGGCATGATCTCGTCTTCGAGCATCATGATGCTCGGGACAACACCCAGAAAACGATGTCTCGAGAGGAATACATGGCGCTCATGGCCTTGCTCAGACCTCGCATATCTGACCGTCTTGGGGTGCGTCGACAATTTCCTTGTTTCGCACTTACGCTGAACTGCGTCGGTAGGCATCGTTGGTTTCGCGCATCTCGGCGCTGTTGCCCTTTGTGCCGTTCACGGACGACGAAAAGCGAGCGCTTGCAGCCGAATCTTTGTACAGCATTATGGGTGAGGGCGCGGGAACGCTGGAACCTTCGGTCATAAATTCTATCATTAATGGGGCGCTGGGCGACTACTCTATTTTGGAGGGTGCCAGGTCCCTGTACAGATCTGTCTCGTATCAGCTAGTTGATGCCATTTGATGCGAAAGCTACAGGAACTCGGTTGATATGTGAGAGGAGGCCCGATGTAGGGGCGGCTGTCGGCGATATCGCTCGTGTGGGTATGTATGTGTGGCGGTCGTTGAGCGGCTCTGCGACAACCATATCTATCATGGCCCCAGTCCTTCACGCTTCACCTACCTGTCTCTACTCATCACCAACTGTAGCCTTTCTTTGTCTATTTATCAGTTACCGACATGGACATCACGAACATGAGGCTCTTCGTTGTAGCTGCGTTTGGGGCTTCTGTGCTACTGGTCGTCGGTGCGTGTTGATCATTGCCGATTACCTGCCGCGAATACTGATACAAATCACTCACCAGCTCTCATAATCCTTGCATGCTATGAACTGAGAAAGCGCGGAAGACGTACACGACGTCGCAGCAACTCGGACGATGTCGAGAGGGACAAGGACGACCTCCCGTACTTCAGTAAAGTGGCGATCCACCTTCCGGAAAGTCCCCGAAGTACGTTCAGCATCAGCTCGGATCCCTTCCGACGCAGCCTGCGTAGTGCCTTCGCATGGGACAGGTCGGTGACGCCCCAGCCTTTGCGCTTGGAACCGGACGCACGAAAGCCCGCCAGCCCCTCCAAGGTGTTACACAAGAAACCACCCTCCCTCTCGACATCCGTACGAACCGGGCCTGTGACTGCCCCATTACCCTCGCCGTCATACCGCTCGCCTCTGTCGCAGCGGCCACAGCAAGCGTCTGGCTGACGTATCCCAAGAGGTAAGCGCGGTCCTAAAAGAGAAGCGTCGCGTTCACCCATACCCCAGTCCGGACGAGCATATGTTGGACATCTGTACCCACATAGTCGAAGTAAGAGCTGGCTTCTCGCTTTGACAAACACAATATCCACCTTTTATCGTCCAAGACTGTCTACGGTGAACATCGCTCGGGATTACAGCGGTTTGCGTTACTTTGCGGAATCCGCGCGAATTCCGCGTGCGTGTCATGTTTGGCCGCAGCCTCGCGGCACCTGCCGCACGTCGCCTGGCATTGGACTTTTTGCCCATTATTTGGCTTCACTTCTCGACCAAGCGGCGCCTATTACAAAACCACGTTCTCCCTGAGGACTTGGCTCACCAAGTACTGCATACAACGCTTCTTGGAGGTCAAGTCGCTGATGAGCCTATCGGCTATTTCGGACCTGAGTCCAGCGCGCGTGCTCTCGGAAAACGCCGGCCTGGCATGAAATAAATAATCGCATACCGTTGTTCGAGCATTTTGCTCTGGAATCTCTCGGAAAGGGACCTCACAGCCATATATCAACATCTAGCTTCAGTTCCTCAGCAAGATTTGTATGGTATCGAACGAGGGACGACTTTCTGAGGGCTACTCGGCAGGTGCCGCGAGGCTGCGGCCAAACATGACACGCACGCGGAATTCGCGCGGATTCCGCAAAGTAACGCAAACCGCTGTAATCATGCTGAGTCGTGGGAAAAGGCCATAAAATCCACCTCAGTCTCAATCTTGTCCTCGGCTCAGGCTACCATCTTAACCATGAGAAGATCCAACGCCGATTGTGCACTATGTTTGCATGTCTCCCAAATTGTACTGGGGGGCACAGCAGCTTCTGAATGCTAGTAGACCCCGCAATATTATCAGGGCGCCTATCTACGGCCCACGCCCTTCACGGCATGCCCGCTCTGTCCCCCCTTCTAGCCGTAACGGTCGTTCCATCGATGGAATGCGCTTGCGGGGACGCGTACCCATAGCGTGGTCTACACGCTGCTGAAGGCACCTTCATAAAAGTGTGCTCGCTGCGCGAATCTCGTCCGCGCTCCTTCATGAGCGACCCAACCTCTCCGTCTTCCATGGATAGCTTTTCGATCCCTGGCTCTCCCAGCATGCATGCGTCGAATGCTAATGACGGCGTTGGGCTTTCCAACCCTCAGATATCGAGCAGAAGCCGGGCTATGCTCGACCTCGTCAACAAATTGCACGCCATTGGGTCCGTCCTGCTTCACCTCGCCTTGCCATTCGCACTCATCCCATACTTATAGGATTCGAGCTGAGATCGGTGAGCTCTCGCATCGGCCACATCGACAAGCTGTTGACTCAAGCGCCTACCAGATCTGCCCCAGATCGCCGTCATCGGCTCGCAGAGCGCGGGCAAGTCGTCTCTCATTGAGGCCATTTCGGGCATCACCCTGCCGCGCGCAGCCGGTACTTGTACTCGGTAATCACCTCTAGATCTTGCCTTTAAACACACACCTAACCGCAACCCCAGCTGCCCCACCGAGTGCCTACTCTCGCACTCCTCGACGCCCTGGCAATGCATCGTCACCCTCCGATTCTGGACCGACGCACGAGGCCAGGCGCTTGCCATGCCTCGCAGCGTCACCTTCGGCACCGCCATCACTGAGCGGCACCTGGTCGAGGAGCGGATCCGCCGCGCTCAGCGAGCTATACTCAACCCCAACGTCCCGGTCGACCACTTCCTCGCCGATGACTACGACGCGGACGAGCCTGCCAGCGACAGCCAACTGACGTTCTCGCGGAATTGCATCGAGCTCAAGATCAGTGGGCCCGATGTGGCGGATCTGTCGTTCATTGACCTGCCTGGTGCGTGATTGGTTTGGTGAGAATGGGAGAAAGAGCTGACGAGATTCAGGTCTCATTGCTAGTGTTAGCCGCACCGGGAACACCAATGATATTCAGCTGGTCGAGGCCCTGGTCAAGTCCTATATCGAGAAGCCCAGCTGCGTCATCCTCCTGACCGTCACCTGCGAAAGTGCGTGCGATATCCTTACATGCTTTCGTAGACACCTAACATGATCCTCAGCCGACTTCGAGAACCAACCTGCGTATGGACTTGCGAAGCAATACGACCGAGATGGCAAGCGCACCGTCGGTATGTGACACCTTTCCTTACTTTCTGCCTTTCGCGCGCCTCATTCCATCCTAGGCGTCCTCACCAAGCCCGACCGCATCCCCACCGGCGAGGAAACTCGATGGCTCTCCTTCATCAAGAACATCACCGAGCCCCTCGACAACAACTGGTTCTGCGTCAAGCAGCCGAGCTCGCAGGACCTTAAGCAGGGTCTATCGTACAAGCAGGCGCGCACCCGCGAGGACGAGTTCTTCTCGTCGACGCCTCCGTGGACGGACCTGGAGGCGGTGTACCAGCGCTACCTCCGCACGCCGAATCTGGTCGAGCGGCTGAGCAATATTCTGTCGGATCTGATCTCGAAGAGGTGAGTGGGATGTACCTTTTGAAAGAGGTTGGCGAGGTTGCTGATGTGGTTGTATCGTAGGCTGCCGGAGATATACGAGGAGGTGCAGAGGGGCGTGGAGAGTGCGCGAGAGAGCCTGTCGCATCTGCCCAAGGAACCGTCGAAGGACCCCATCACCGACATCACGACGATCCTGCATGCCTTCGCCATGGACATCGGCAGGGCCGTGCGTGGTGTGCCCAAGCAAGACGGGCTGCACCAGACGGTTCGTCCCTCGCAGGACAGGTTCCGAAAGGCGATACAACAGACGGCGCCGGACTTCCGCCCGTATGAGAAGCGACACCGAGGCAAGCGCACGTTCAGCAAGCCGACGTTCCTCAATAACGAAGATGGGGACGACGAGGGATCGGACGACGACGGCGATAGCGACTCGGATTCGCAATCGGAGGACGCGTCTTCCTCGTCGAGTTCCTCGAATATTCCCGAGACTGTGCGCACGATCTATATCGACGAGGTCATGAAGCGGGCGAAGAAGTTGGTTATTTTCGATAGATAGCATGCTGCACGTTGACGCTGACCCCCGCACAGTGCTCGATCGCGCGAGCTACCGGGCAATTACCCCTTCATCATCCAGGAGGAGTACATCTCCGACTTTACGAGCAAGTGGGCGGGTCCCGCTCAGGCTCTCTGCGATACCGTGTTCGCTCGAATCAGGCTGCAGGTCGACCAGCTGGCGTCGAAGCATTTTGGCAGCTACGGGCAGGGAATGCTGGAACATCGTGTGAAGTACGTGACTACAAGTACGCCTGACACTACGACGCTGATGACGACGTCGACTGGCTTGCAGGGTGATCTTGCAGGAGCGCCTCAAGCAGCTGCAGGAGCAGGCCAAGGAGCGCATTGAGTGGCTCGTCGAGCTGGAGCAGGCGCCGTTTACGCTCAACACGCACTACTTGCAAGACTATACGGACAAGTTCATGTCCTATTACAAGAGCGCCCGACAATCACAATCGAACGAGGGTCTCATGGCGAAGATACGCGAGCATGCGAAGCCTTCCGCGGCATCCTCGTCCGTTCCTGTACGAGGAGCACGTCAGCCTTACTCAATGAATGCTGGTGTGGGATACGATGTTCCCTCAGGCATTGAGAAGATCCTTGCTGGCGCAGTCGAAGTCGGCATCACGGGCACCAAGGCAGAGGATGTGGCCCGGCTGTTGGCTCCTGATGCGATGGAGCCCGCGCTGCATATCATGGCTGACGTTCGAGCCTACTTTCAAAGTTTGTCTACCAATCAACACTTCATGACACCGCTAACACCCCTTCGCAGTTGCTTACAAGCGCTTTGCGGACAACATCCCCCTCGCCATTGACCAGGAGCTCGTGCGCGGTATCGAACGCCGCCTACCCTACGTATTGCTGACAGGGCTACATATGCATGGTCCAAATGGGGAGAGAATCTGCAAGGAGCTCGCGGAGGAGAGCCCGCAGGTGGCGATGAAGAGGGAAGAGTTGCGCCAGCGCATCGAGCGGATGACCGCTGCGAGCGAGGAGTTGATGGATTTCGGGCGTTGATGTTTTCGTGTTCTTTCGATTTATCTGTACTTTGACCTCACGTAGATAGTATTTCTCTCTCTTTTCGACTCGCCGAGCCGTACGTCTGCAGCCCACGATAGCATGAAAGGTGTCACGATGACTCACTAAATTGCCATGTGAGCATTTGAACATTGGCCGGAGAGGCGGGCCGCCGTGCAAATCGACCTTCACTCCGACGCTCAAGCGCCCGACGCGACGCGCAATGACTTGCTCATCCTGCTGCTCCTCGTGCGCTCAAAATATACCCAAGACTATCCCAATATGTACCCTAGATCACAACCTCTTCAATCTCGCGCAATTCCTGCCAGCTGGCATCATCCCGATCACTGCAAACCCTGAAGCGCTGGCCGCTTTCTGCGAGCACGCACACGCCGACGATGGCTGGCATCCCTTCCCCTTCTGGGATATGAGAAAGGTGCTCAGCCTTGCGATGACGCCCAGCGATGATGAGCTTTTGCGTGGTCTACATCTCTTGGTTTACCGCCTCTTCCTGTCGATCACCTACCGCATTGTTGGGTCAACGGTGTACTTCAGGATATATCTAGTGCCATGGGACCTGCCGAAGATGGAAGGGCGCTTGAGGAACAGGCATTCTGACATAGTGAACGCGGCGAGGAAGCACCTGTGCGATGTTCTGTGCAGGATAGATCGGGACCCGCGAAGTTGGGACGGGGGAAGGGTGACGGAAGTGCCAACAACATTCGTGCGTGTGCCTACAAACCAAGCATCCGCATTTGCTGACACTCCTCCCCCCAGGATATACGTACGCTATCAGAGATATACAGCGACTTGCCCTCTCCACTGCCCTCTACCGATCGCTCCGGCGTCGACGGCTGGTTACTATCCGAAGACTACACATCATCGAGCCTGAACCTTCGAAGTGACCTCTATCAATATCAACGAGAAACAGTTGCTGCGATGATACAGCGCGAGGGCACCCCTTCGTTCATCACCGATCCGCTATACACATCCTTCACCAGCGTCGATGGAGCATCACAACTATGGCACCAGCCTGGGACCTTCGAATTCTTGCGCGACAAGCCAATAACAGAATCGACGCGGGGAGGGATACTTTGCGAGGAACTTGGTGCGTATGATAGAGTCTCACATTCCTTGGAGGCCCTATTTACGCACATCCAGGTACCGGAAAGACTGTCATGATCATATCCCTCATCCTTGCTACCCTATACGAACTCCCTGATCCAGAGCCCACCGTCATGGACACGCGTCCTATTCTTACGCCCCTGTCGCTCCGCCATTTTCCCGATGCCGACAATGTCCTTGCGCGGAAGCGCTCTACGCGCAAGAAGAAAGCCAAAGCAGCACACAGCGTGCCCTCCCTCGTCGAGCTCTTACTACACAAGGCACGCACTCACCCCGCCGCCCTCGGTCCGGACGATTTCTCATGCCCCGCCGGCATGTCAGAGAAGCGCGCTGCCTTGCTAGACCGGATGCAAAGTTTGCAGCTTGACAAGGTCCTACGTGCGAACACACCATTTTACCATGCCTATCAAGACAGCGACTTCGCCGTCGAACGACCGCAGCGCGGCAAGGCCACGGAAGAGCCGCGACGAATGTACCTCTCGCCCGCCACGCTGGTCGTCGTACCGCCAATGCTGCTGCAACAATGGACGCAGGAGATCGTGAAGCACTGCGAAGAGCAGCCGAGGGTACTTTCTTTGGCCGGGCGGGATGGAATCCCTGACGTTATCGCGCTAGCAAATGACTACGATGTAAGCTACCTGTTGCGAGCCAGTGCACCGGAGTTGACATGCACTCAGATCATCCTCATGACATACCCGCGTTTCTCAGACGAGGCGAAGCGCACAGAAATTGATGATCTGCATGTCTGGGACACATGCTCGTGCGCTGAGCTGGCGGGCACGCGGGTGCCGGGCTGTCGATGTCAGGTTAAGGAAGTTTCGCCGCTGCTTCAGATACGATGGAAGCGCCTTGTCATCGACGAGGGGCACGTCTCTGCATTGCTCGACTCCAACCTCGTACCATTGACGAAGTTGCTGAGTGTGGAGAGAAAATGGTGAGCACATATGAATCAAGGAATCGGAGTATGTATTCATCCGTCTGCAGGGTTGTTACCGGCACACCTACCACCAACCTCCTCGGACTCAGCTTTGGCGACCAAGCCGCCGCAGACGCAGAGGATGCAGCCGCTCCTGAAGACGACCCCCAGCCTGAACATGAACTGGACTCTCCGGACACCCCTTCACACCCCTCCTCCCCGCGCATCTGGACACGCCACGACGCCGAAGACCTTCGCAAGCTCGGAACCATGCTCGCCCACTTTGTCGGCGTCCCCCAGTTCGCGCAGGCCCCGGGCCTCTTCTCCTCACACGTCAAGGCGCCGCTGCTCGACAAGCGTGGGCCGCGGCCGGGTGCGATCGCGGTCCTCACGCAGGTGATGGCGAGCTGCATGCTGCGACACAGGATAGGCGACGTGGAGAAGGATGTGGTGCTGCCCAAGGTCGCGAGGGGGCATGTGTTGCTGGATATGGATCCATATGCGATCAAGTCGTATAATGCGCTGCAGGGGGTAATTACGGTCAATGCAGTGCAGTCGCAGAGGGAGGATATGGTAAGGATACAAGCTCATGGTGTAGTGAAGACGCTGACGGATTTCTCAGGACTACATGTTCCACCCCAGGGTGCGCGGGCTGCATCTGTTGTTTCATTTCGTCGGACGCTAACTATATCCCGCAGAACAACGAATATTTGCAGGCTACCGTACGCAACATGTCGCAGTGAGTATGAGCTTGAAAATCAAGTACGTTCAACTCACCGCCGCTCCAGGTTGATGTTCTGGAAGGTCGACGACAGGTTCTACAATGCGGAAGAGCTGGAAAAGACGGAGGAAGCGAGCATTGCGAAGGCCATAGAGCGAGGCTCACCAGAAGACGATATGCGGGCTCTCAAAGAGGCATACGAGCGTATCGTGTACGTATCCTTCGCCTCCATGGCTTACCCCTACATGTCTGACTGCGATCTAGACGTGTAGCCAGCCAAGACGAACTATGGAGGGATATGCAGGCCAGGGAAGACGTTGTATTCCGCGTCGAAGGCATTCCGCGCCGCGTCCTCAATGCTTGGACTGTCACAAGAGTGCCTGGCATTGTGCCAGCCACCGACACCAGCGGTTACATCCACGCCACGAGGCTACTGGCGCTGAAGAACGAGGTGCAGCGGGATCCATTCACTGACGTCGACGAGCTCGTGCGCCTCGGGCATGCGTACGACGACGTCGATGTGAAGCAGCGCAAGTTCAATGACGCGTACGAGCGGCGATCGAAGGCGTGGCGAAAGAAGAATGGAGAGGGGAGCAAGGCACAAGGACCACAGCAGCCCGCTCCGTCGAAGGCGGTGCTCGAAGGCATGCAGACGGAGCTGCGGAAAGCGCTCAAGGTGCAGGAGAGCTTGCGACACGGAACGGTCTCTGGAGCCAGGAAGTTCTTCGGCGAGTCGCCTCTCGCAGGCGCACGTATACTGTCTTCGACGTCGTCGAAGCTGAACTACATCATGAACGAGGTGGGTTAGAGCGCTTCCTGTGCCTATGAGTTGTGTAGGGACTCACCTTGCTCTCAGGTCCTGCGGTATTCCGGAGACGAGAAGTTTCTAATCTTCTCCGAGTCGCCGCTGACGCTGGCGTACATCGAGGAGGCCCTGCAGTTGCTCGAGGTCAGGTACATGCGATTCACGACGGAGGCGAAGCCAAGGCAGCGAGAACAAATGGTCATGACATTCGAGACCTCCGACGTCTACCGTGTATTCTTGATGGAGCTCAAGTACGGTGCTCGAGGACTGTAGGGCTCGGTCGACTGCAGTCGTAAATGATGACACTGACGATGTCGCAGCAACCTCGTTTCCGCTTCGCGGGTGATCTTCTGCGAGCCGGTATGGCAGGCGGATGTAGAGAGTCAAGCTATCAAGGTGGCTATCCCTACCTCACCCTGTTGGATTCGAGCTGACATAGAATTCATTCAGCGAGTCCACCGAATCGGACAAAAGCGAAGCGAGGTTAACGGTGAGCTGTCACCGTTCGTTCTCATGAAAGTCATTCATACTGACGATCCGGGTGCAGTGAAGACCCTCATTATACGAGGAACAGCCGAAGAGAACATGCTGTCTCGCCGCCTCGAGCTCGAAGGAAAGCACCTCGCTAAGATGCCGAAAGTGCTAGACGAGGCTGGGATACGACACTACATCGCTGTGCGTACCCAAAGGTCGACTACTCCGTCAAGCACCGAGCTAACCGTCTTCTATTGACATAGCATCCCTCGTTCATTACCGAGTCCCCTACTCTGACCAGCCCCTTGAATGTCCCGCTCCTCACCGCGCGCCGAGGGCCAGACGAATCTTCTGGCGAATCGGAGTCGAGTACGTTGACTATTCGACCACCACCGTCTTCCACCGGGCTGTCCTCCCCGATGAAGAGGGTACGCATAGCCGACGAACGCGCGGACGATGCCGTGCTTGTGCACAAGACTGTGAAGCTACCCTCGAGTCCGCCACCGTCGAAGAAGCGAAGGGTCCACTTCGCGTAGATTCTAGTGCCCAAGGGTATGTTTCGAGGTCGGTGCAGTTCCTGAGCCGTCTCGTCCCAACATAGCTAAGGCGCTGTCTTTCTAGGAGGTTCTCGCGCAGGCGTCGTGCATGCCTCGCCACATCTTGGCTGTCCAGTTGTTTACTGCGCTTACGCTCGGCCTGAGAATGATATGGCCATATGCTTGATCACGCCACGTGGGCGACACATACGGTGATCACCTTCTCTACCTCTGTCCGTCCACGAGACCGCTCTTGGGCCGCTCTTCGCGATGTGTATGCGCCTCTCATGACCAGCGGCGAAGATGCCCGAGGCGCGATCTCGCTTCCTTCGCCATACAAGCACAGCAGCTCGTTAAACTCGCGGCGTATGTTTTCAGCCGGGAGTGGGGTCAGCACGGCAAACTCAGCGGTCCAGGCAGCCCGCGCGGTGCAGTGAAGTCATCCCACCGCAGGCGGCAGCCGATCTCGGAATCTTGGTGTATTTTTGTCATATCCCTGTAGCCCTCTATATAAGCCTGCGCATTCTTGGTCTGCTACCCCATCTTCAGTTCTGTTCATCGAGCGCTCTGCAGTACACGCCTACGATCTCACGACTCACGACCATGTTCTTCTTCGTCTCCTTCATTGCCACCCTCGCCCTCGCCGTCCAGGCCATCCCTGTTGCGCCTGTGGCTCGCGCTGCCCTCGACGTCTGGGTCCCGCATATCCTGACCCCGAACGCGGAGACCGTCTGGACCATCGGCGAGCCGGCCAACGTTACCTGGTACGTTGACCCTCGTGGACAGTAAAGAACGTTTCTCATGCCACCTGTAGGGACACCTCTGACGCGCCCGAGCACATCAGCAACGGCGCTGCCGTTCAGCTGAGGACGGGTACCCGTGAGTTTGTTTCTTCACCGACAAGTCAACAGTTGCTGATGCGCTATGCAGCGATCGGCTGGCTCGCGCAGGACTTCGACTTGCGCGCCGGCTACGTCGAGGTGACCGTCCCCGAGGATCTTGAGCCCGGCAACGACTACAGCATCACCCGTGCGTGCCACCCATCCCTCACATTTTCCTCCTACTCACATCCTCCCAGTCTTCGGCGACTCTGGCAACATCAGCGAGGAATTCACGATCAAGGCGGCCTAAAGCACTAGGCAGATGCCAACGGCCTGAATCATCATAGGCCGACGGTGGCTAGAGTGGTTGACACTGACGCTCTACTCCGCGATGACTGAATGCCCTTCGCGATGACTGACCATCTACATCGTGACGGGCGAACAATGAATGATGTACAATGGACTATAACGGACTTATGGACTCACGCAATTTGTGGAACATTGACACGGACAAGGGTAGTACTAGCGCTAGTACTGTATGTGTATAACTTACTGTACTTGCTCTGGTGCTCGCTGAATCACGAACTTTGATGTTGTTGTACCACTAATCCGTTGGTGTGATCTTGAGTGTAACTCTTTCGCAGTTCGGGAAGTGAAGCAGGCCAGCCTCTGGTATCTACCAAGAGTGGACATCGACGAACGCTTTCTGTTCAGCAGACATGTGCAAATAATCCCTGTTCTTGCCGTAGTATACAGTACCCAAATTACCCAGGGCTCTAGGATATGTAACTGTACTAATAGTGTAGCGAACCCAGCAGCACATATGCTGCGCGTATTAGACCACAACGCCCGACAAGTCCCCCTCCTCCAAACTCGCACCCATGTAACTTACACCAAAGTACCCGCCCTCAGGCACGGGTACCTCTAACTCGTCGCCCGCCCGATCCACCAAGTCGGAAACGCCGATCGGCAAACTGGGCTTGGGGTACATGAGAGGCACATCTCGCTCCAGCTCGGCTTGGTACTGCTGCTCCAGGGCTGCCAGGGTGGGGTAGCTATACCAGGCGTCCGAGGCGTTGGCGCCCTCCTGCGAAGCCATGTCCGAGGGTGATTCACCAAACTGGAAGGCATCAAAGGCCGGCGCGAGGGCATTTATGGGCGCCGCCTCCGACGTCGACCAAGGACGCGAGTGCGGCTCCATGTCCGACGCGAGACTGAACTCCGAGCGCGTTGCAGAAGGTGGCTCGGAGAACCTGAGGAGTTGGTAAATCATCAATCATCTTTCAGAAGAGGATGATGAACGTACTCAGTCCATTCGCCATCGCTGCCGTCAGAGAAGCTCCATCGCTCCCGCTGGGGCTGCTCGAGGCCGTACACACGGTGATCGTGCAGCATGCTGCCGTCGAGCATTCCTTGGGACAGAGGCTGGGCCACTTGCGGCAGCGCTGGGTAGCCGGGCTGGATCACGGCTGCGTTGTACATGACGTTGTCGAGGCCCCGCGTCCCCTCGAGGGTTCCGGCAAGGTACGAGTGCTTTCCAGCAGCGCGCCATGCTTGCTGCGCTTCCATCGCGGCGTAGTAGCTACCTGTCTGCTGGGGCATCGGCGAATCCGGATCGTAGTCCGCCGGCATCCAGGAGAAGACGGCGGCTTCACGGATAGGCGAGCAGGGCTGCGAGCGAGAGAAGGATCTCTCCAGTTGGTGGCGTGGGCGAGAAGAGGATTGCGCATTGCGCCGACTCTTTTGCGGACTACCGAGTATGTCTGCTGAGCCTCGCCGCTTATGGCTGACTGGCATGTCGATTTGCAAGATCGGGGCGCCCTTCCTGCCAGTCGGGGCCGCGTACTGGCATATGAGTCCCCGCTTCGTACAGCGCTCACAGGTAGGGCGCTCGCCAGAACACTCTGATTCAAGGGTGGTCGGTATTGGGGGCACCGAGAGACAAGAGGCGAGACTCACTCGCTTTACGCTCGCGGCATTTCTCGCAGGCGTGCGCCGTGCGCTGCCTAGTGCCCTGTACTTCGGGGGCAGCCATGAGGAAATCGGCAAGGCCATTGGAATTCTTCCTGGACGTAGAGCCGGGCGTTATGGTGCTGCTGGGTGCGATGCTGTTGTGGGACTGAAGTTGCTGGGTGTATGCGGGTGCGAAAGTCCAGTGCGGGTGGGCGCTGGGTGCCTGCCCTGGATGCGCCATCATAGCCGCGACGGCGGCCTCGAAGTCTTGAGGGACGTGCGCGCCCCCGACCAGCGGCGGCGCGTCGAGCGGGCCCACATGCTCGTTGTCTGCTGCATAGCTCGAGGAGAACATGATGGTGGGAGGGAAAAAGGATAGTTCAGCTGTTGTTGTGCGCGCTCCAGCCTGCTCTTCGCAGTGGCATAATATACGCCCTTGCCCCTGACGCTAAAAACTGAAATGTCATTGGTTAGACAGGTTGACTTTCGTGATCGACGAAGGGATTCTCTGCCTCCGTTGGCCGCAATTTCACCTTTTATGGGCAACAAGGATATCCTAAAGGGGATGCCCCTCGCCTCGATCGTGCGAGACCATCGCTGTTGCCCCGAATTGGCCGGGCTCCTGACCGTCATAGAGCGTAAATCGCCCCGTTTCGGGCCTTCGCGGGAGAGCTCTTCTTCCTACTGACAAGGTGGCGAGCGCTGACTTTGGTAGACATGGTGAACAATAATGCGCGGTCTATGGTACAGTGTTACATCGGCGCTCCGTCTAGTAGATCTGTCTCCAACTTACTCACATGAGTCCGTCTCTCCTGCTCCTCACTTCTTGCCCACCTTCACGTTCCCCTTGAACGGAAGTCCGCGGAGGTCCATCTCGCTCGGCTTCCCGTCGTCCAGGACTGGCAGCCCACGGACAGACACCCCGACAGCAGTGGTGCCCAGGATGCCAGCCGTCGCGCCATCGTGACCAAAGATAACCTTGCTCACGAAGTTGCTGAACTCCTTCTGCCGACCGGGCAGCACCTCGAGCGGCACGTCAACGATGTCAGCTCGCACCGCGAGAGCGCTGCCCTCGTCACCTTCGTGGTCGTCCGGTACGCTGTCTGCAGGAATCCATTCCTCCGGCTGCAGCCGCCCAAACGCGCGCTCCGGGAGTGGGTCAGGCAGCCCGCGCTCTGGGTCGACATCGTCCGGGACCTCGCCATCGAAGACAATGACGTCCGGTAATACGCGCGACACATTCAGGTCTATATCCATGCCCCGTGGCAGGACAACGCGCGCGTAAACCGTGCCACTGGCATAAAACGTCGTCCCGACTGGTTTAATGTGCATGTCTCGGATAGTGACGTCGCGCAGTACGCGCGGGCGAGGGCTGGGCGCAGGAAAGACGGCATCCAGAGTGTAGTTCAGCAGGTACGGCGTGGACAGCAAAATGGGATTAGGCTGAGCGGAAAGGTAGCGGCTGATGAAGTCGGAGAGCACGCCATGAGTTGCGTTAGGTGTGAGTGGGAGGACTTGACCAGTGATATGCAGCGTTATATTCGGATGCGTCAGGGTGAACGGCGCAGTCGAGATAGAGGCAATCTGGAAAGGTGGACCGTCCGGTGTCGGTAGCGAAACGAAGAAGGGAAGCTCAGGAGTAGTAATATTGAACGTGTCCGGTGCCGGGTCCACAATCGTCGCCTCTGCCGAAAGCAGCAGCCCCGCCCGCGAGGAGGCGACGCTAAAGTCCTTGAGCGTGATCAACTGGGAAACAGGCGGAAAATGGTGGCCGGGATTTGGGAGGCCAGGAACAGCGGGAACTGGACGAGCGCCTCAGTCCAATGCTCCGCAAGCGCCGCACTGACGAGCGCACCTTCGACCTTGACGTCCGCGGAGACGTCGCGCAGCTCCTGGCTAATGCGTCGCCGCCAGCTGCTGTCACCGAGCCCGCCGCCCGCGACGTGCACGCGCTCGACATCAACGCGCAGGTTGATGTAGCCGTCTTTCCAGGACTTGCGGGCGAAGTGGACGAGGTCCATTGTTCGGTTCGTGGGCTGGAGGAGCACGTGCGTCGTCATGGTTGTTAGCCACGATGTCCCGCGCGGTGGGTTCGTGGTGAGAGGGAGTTCGATGGGAGGAATGCTTAGGGAGGCGAGGAGGGTGTCTCCATCCACTAGTCGGAGGGCACCCAGGTCCACGGATACCCTGTCGAGGCGCTTGACGCCCCAGCGACCCAAGGATTTCCAGGCGCGGTCCAGGACATTGTCGTCGCGATCGCTGTTCACATCCATCACCGTCCCCGCATCTACACCCACATCCAGCTCGACGTCCACATAAATCGCCCCCGCGTCCGTCACATTCAGCACGTCCACCCTATGCGGGCCCCGGAACACGAGCGCGCGCTGCACGTCATCGGGGGACACGCGCTGGGCGCGCGCCGCATACGACCAGGCGACGGCGGCGAGGATCGCGAGGGCGAGGCCAAAGAAGAGGAGTGTGAGGCCGAGAAAGTAGGCGAAGCGGGAGAGGATGTGGCGCCAGGGTGGTCTCCGGGGGTATGCCTGCTCAAGCTCGGGGTAGTCTTCGGATGAAGAGGGGGTGTGGGCGTCATGGAGGAGGGGAGTGCGTTCGGAGGGCGGGGCGCGGGCCTTGCCCTTGTCTATGCGCGTGGGGCTATCTTCGGGGTCGTCTGGGAGCGTGGACATGGTGAGGGGGGGTTGGGTGGCTGCGGACGTCCTTGGTCGCGAGTAGTGAGGCAGAGCGTCGCGGCGGAAATTATGACCCTCTGAACAAGGTCGTGATAGTAAGGAGATACCCAGGGACAAAAGACAAACAGGTTGAAGGCAAGAACAAAGCGAGATGAGCACGACGTGAGGGTCGTGGTGATAGTTGGTGACGAAGGTCCGCCAAGCCACTTTCTGCGCGCCGCTGATGTCCGTCGACTGCGATCAATTCCATTGTTCTTTCTTGGCTTCAAGTTCATCTTGTCGATCTTCTCGTTCACTGCAGTCAATGTCCAGCTGCTTGTCGTCCTGTGCTGGCCCTGCTCATCGTGGTCTTCCGCGCCCATCCTCGACATAGGAATCACCCCTAGCACAGCTATACAAAATGATCCGTTGTTTCGGGTCCCCTACAATTCGCCCGAGCGCTGCACTTTTCCACACCTCCCCACTCAATCACCCACCACCATGGCTGCATCCTTCACGTCCGACAAACCCCCCTCTGCAATCCCCTGCAAAGCGGACGTGACTGTCACCTCCCCCAGCGACTGGAAGTACGTCTCTGAAGGCGGCGCCACAATCGTCTTTTCGTATGCCGGCCCTCCAAATCCCCAATTCGACGGCACCGTCCTCCGCCTGCGCAAATGCCCCGCGCCCATGCTTCATCGCGCGTCTTCTATTCAGGATGCAGTCATACAGGAGGAACCCGCACCCATGGCCTCTCAGGACCCCACCTCCCCTGCTGTCATAACCGCGGATGAGCTCGAGGAGCCCGACGACCCCATGATCGAGTACCAGGCGCGATGCATGGAGCGCTTGATCCCGAAGGTGCATCTGCCGAGGATGGAGAGCGTGCGCGTCGAGCGATCGTGGTTGGAGCGTTTGAGGGATCTGAAGGACGCCGAGCGCCCGCCAGAGCGCCGTGCAAAGGACCAGATCGACGTGACGCGCCGGAAGGGCGTGCTCGCAACCGACCTCGTTGGCGGTGACACGATTGCGGTGGAGATAAAGGTGCGCTGACTGGCCTGCATCGCGTGTTACGAGACTAACAAGGAGTGCATAGCCGAAGTGGGCGTTTCTGCCATCCCCAAAGCATCTCTCTGAGGCGACGAAGGGTATCAAGACGCGGACCTGCCGATTCTGCATGCACGCGCATATGAAGCGCATGCAGGGTGAGAAGGTCTCGAATGGCTACTGCCCACTCGACCTGTTTTCCGGCAATCCTGTGCGCGTTCGGCACGCGGTCCTCACCCTATGGGACGCATGGGTAGAGAGCAACGCCACCGTCAACAACCTCAAGATCTTTGTTCACGGGAAGACCATCCATCCGGGCGAGGTCAGCTGCTTGTTCCGATTCGTCAGAGACAATATGCTCATCGTCTTTTAGCAAGAGAAAATATTCGCACCTGGTGCACATGGGGACGCTCGCGAAGCCTTCGCCGACGCCATACTTCCTCTGCTAACCGAGACGCCGGTCCTCAAGACCCTGTCGAAACTCCAGCGCTCGCTCGACGTTCTCGACATTGAGGGCCTCTCAAAACTGTGGCAGTACACGGAAATGACGGCGCCTGCATACCGCACACAATTCGCACAATTCTTCGCCCTGCCCGAAGACGAAGAGGATTACAGCATCTCTATGCCAGGCTCTTGGCCTCACCCTGAACCCTCTACCCCTCTATCTCCCCTGAGCCCTTTGTCGCCTGGCATGCGTACCCCTTCGATGCCTTCAGACTTCCGTCGACGTCCTACGGACCCGCCGACCTCGCCGCTGGGCGTCAGCTCGCAATACCTTCAGGAGCCCGAGCCAACAATCGATGACTGGAGCTCCTTCCTCGACACCTACCTCTCCCCCTTCATCCAGATCGACCACGCCGCACCGGTCCCAGAAGACTTGCGGTTCTACCTCCTCGCCTATCTGCTCTCTGCGACGTTCAAGGATTGCTCCATCATCGTGCGCATGGATTTGTTGGGCGCGGAGAAGCAGCCGGGGCCGGTGGACCCGTCGCGGGTGACGGTGATCGATCTGGACCCGAAGAGCATGAAGAGGTTGAGGAAGTGGGAGAAGCTGGATCAGGAGATAGTGGAAGCATACGCGAATGTGAAGGACTTTAGGACGTGCGTCGATGAGGGGGTGTAGGTGATTGTGAGTGGTATACCCTGATTTGTATCTATTCGCGTCGTTTTGTGTATCCTTACTCCAGAACGCTGCATTCTCTATGCTTCCTTCTCACAACCCCGCGGGCTTGATGAAGTGACGACCCATGACGCTCTGGAACTCCAAACGCACCCACAAAGCTATCGAATCTGTCAACGTGCTGGACACCGGAGTAGGGCTCGGGCCGCAGGCCTGTGCCGGACGCCCACATTCTCGCACTGGCATACGTTATAAGCAGCCTACAGCCTATCTACAGCTATCGCCAGCCATCGCCCCAAGGATCGCTGGGCCAGCAGTCTATCCCACCAACCCAACAGGCCAGACGGGGTGAGTTGGGGAATCCGTCCCTTCGAGCAGTATACTTACGACGCAACAGGATTATGGCAGATGCACACGATACTTACCGCCAGTTCTACGAGACGCAGGCTCGCAGAAGGGCGCACTGCGAAGAAGCCATCTTAAGGGCGTCGCCCGGCAGCGCATGGTCAACGCCTAAGCACAGACCGACGCAGGACGGGCGCAACGTCGCATTCTGCTCCCCTTTAGGTCGGGTAATCTGTCTGTCTCCCACTCCCTCTATTGGCACCGTCTCGCAGGGTGGGACACCTGTCGGTAGTCCAACGTATCGACCTCCCAGACTCCTGACGCCAGCACCGGGCGGTCATTTACGACTTCCTGTCGATACACCGATCGCTGGCAGCACTCCGTATCTCGTACCGCAGCCGCTGTGCCATGCGGCGACGCCTCAGCTCAACACCGTCGCAGCTCCTGCGACACCGTATGCGGCACCTGCGCCTGCGCAGGACACACCAGCCCCAGCCCTTCAAACTCCTTCTCCTCTGCCCGCAGCGCGGGCAGTTCCCCCCTCACACTCTAAGAAGTCATTCTCGGGCGGAAAGTCATGCGCGACGAGTGCTGTCAATCAGTCCAAGTCAGCCTTCAACATCTACACTCGCGATATGCTCCCTGCGCTCCCGGAGAAAGGCATCGCTCGCGACCCGAAGTGGAAGGGCGTCGGGGCAGAGCATATCAACGTCCTCATGCCAGTCAACCTCCTTGACTGCTGGCTCATTTTCTACAACGCGCAACGCGTCAAGGAGGTGCACTTCTGGCACATCCTGGGCGACGACAGCGGGCGGAAATTCCCCGAGATTAAAATCGGGCAGCTGGAAACATTGTCCATTCACCACAACGAGGCCTGGCTCACGAACCTGTTGCGGTCGCTCCGCGTCGGCGCGTTGACGCACCTCGCAGTGTATTATGCTACATCCTGCGGGGAGAAGTTCTCTTACGATCAGGAGGCGTATCTCGACCTTTTTAGGAAGGCTGAAGGCTTGAAGTCGGCTGGACTTGTGTGTATTAGCCCTAACCATCCATATTACTGGAAGAGGGGATCCAAGCTGGCGAACGCCCTGTATGAATATTTCGATGCTTATTTCGAGGGTCACCATTGGGTTTTCCGTGTAACAGACACGCATTCTTGACTGACTTGTGCAATTATGATACTGTGCCGATACGTACCACCTCGAGCTCATGTACTAACAAACAGTATCTTGCATTGGAACATCTTCATCCGCTCGAAGAGACGTCAGCACTTCAGCGGAGAACAAAGTTTCTCTTTCTCTTTCTCTTTCTCTTCAACTTCAACTTCAACTTGTCGTGCTGAGGTCAAGTCACGCCTGTTCGCGGGCGCGTGACTCCGAAAGCCCAGCGCAAGATCCGAGCTCGCGTGCGCCGTCCCCCCTCGATCTCCTCCGCCAGGCGCCGCAGACGCAATGTGGGGACCGAGTGCGGGGTTCATTTTGGTTCCGTCCGGGGTGCGGCGGAGGGGGGCGGGCAGAGCTTCTTGTCCTTCGACGACCACGTCTCAGGGCGGCTTTACGTGCGACGGCGACGAGGACATAAGTGCTTGCTGACAGTCAGTATTCGGACCACCTTTCGCTTCCCTCCTATCCTTCGCTTCAAAGACCAGAGACTCCTTAACCGACAATATGCTTCGTAACACGCGTAATCTGGTCCAGCGGTCGGCTGCGATGGGGTTGAGAGCTCGTCCGGGTCCCTCTCGCATCGCACCAGCCTTACGCATCGCAAGACGAGGCGTCTCCACATACAACACGGACATCGCGGGGCTCACCTCGGATGAGGAGGAGGTGCGTTTGCTCGTAGCCTGCATTGGAGGACTTCGATCGCTCATCATGCTCCTCTTGCTACAGTTCCGCAACGTAGTTTGGGACTTCGCGCAGAAGGAGATCGCTCCGCGTGCGGAGGAAATTGACCGGACGAACACGTCGCCTATGGTGCGCTACATACCCCTTCGCCTTGCTCTCCGATCCACGTTCTAACACCTTCCCTCCCGCAGGACGTGTGGGAGAAGCTCGGAGACATGGGCTTGCTCGGAGTGACCGTCTCCTCGGAGTACGGTGGCGTCGAGCTCGGCTATTTCCAGCACACGCTTGCGATGGAGGCCATCTCCGAGGCCTCCGGGTCCGTAGCGCTGTCCTATGGGGGTGCGTGTCGCCTCCCTTCATCCCTTCATCCCTTTATCCAATCTTCATGTTACTTCCCTCCTCTCCCCACTCGCTCGTTACTATCAAGTTGAGTCAAGACGGTACTCATTTTAATCTCCCACAGCCCACTCGAACCTTTGCGTGAACCAGATCCATCGGCATGGCACGGACGCGCAGAAAGCGAAGTACCTCCCAGATCTAGTCTCTGGGAAGAAGGTCGGCAGTCTCGCGATGAGCGAGACGGGGAGCGGGAGCGATGTTGTAAGCATGCGGACGAGGGCGGATAAGGTGAAAGGAGGATACAAGTTGAATGGGAATAAGTTCTGGTGAGTGGCGTTGATGAGCACTTGCAGAAGGGGTGCTGCAACGTAGAGAGTACTGACACAACGATGCCAGGATAACGAACGGACCCATCGCGTCGACCTTCGTTGTATACGCGAAGACGGAGCCGGAGAAGGGCTCCAAGGGCATCACAGCGTTCATCGTCGAGAAGGGCACGCCGGGATTTTCCACGCACCAGAAGCTAGACAAGTTTGGCATGCGCGGGAGCGATACGTGTGAGCTGGTGTTCGAGGATTGTGTGGTGCCGGAAGGTGCGTAGTATATCTGGCCTCCTCTCTGCTGGCGAGCCGCTGACCTTCTTTACTCACCAGAGAACGTTTTGGGGCAGGTGAACCGCGGGGCGGCAGTCCTGATGTCCGGTCTCGACCTTGAGCGTCTGGTGCTCAGCGGTGGACCACTCGGGTACGGAGTTCTTCTCTTCTCTTCCGTATGGGTTGAGATTCCTGACCGCGCGCAGCCTCATGCAGTCCGCCTTCGACATGGCAGTCGAGTACGTACACGACAGGAAGCAGTTTGGGCAGCCCGTTGGCGAGTTCCAGTTGATGCAGGGTATGTTGGGGTGTGATCCGAGAGTCGAAATGTCGTGGAACTGATTGGGATTCCTTGCAGCCAAGATCGCGGACATGTATACGAAGCTGAATGCGAGTCGGTCGTATGTGTACGCGGTGGCGCGCGCGTGCGACAAGGGAAGGATCAGCCGGAGAGTGAGTCGATGGAGGGTGCAGAGGGCAGATGCTGTTGAGCTGATCTGACTCCCCAGGACTGCGCTGGTGCTATCCTGTACTCGACTGAAAAAGCCATCGAGGTCTGCATCGAAGCTCAGCAGTGCTTCGGAGGAAACGGCTACATCAACGGTGAGCGAAATAGACAAGGTGTAAATTGTGAGAGATACCTACTGACATTGCCATAGACTACCCCATCGGCCGCTTGGTTCGCGATTCGCGTCTATACGCGGTCGGAGCTGGCACACAGGAGATTCGGCGGATGCTCATCGGCAGGGAGTTCAACCAGCAATTCAAGGCCTGAGGCGGACTTTTTCGTCAGCACTTCACTACACTGTATCATAGAGTAACAACTTGTGTCTGCGATTCATGTGAAAACGCTGGGAGAGTACCAGCACCCCGCTGGGGAAGTACACGAACGCATTGGGAAATTACACATACCACTAGACCTGCTCAATTCTCAAAAATCGCGAAATTCCCAGAAAGGAAGGCGAGGTGTCGCGGCGCGCTTTTGGGCCCTTTCCGTCCGAGCATAACGTCCCAAATTCGAGGAAAGGACATAACAATCGATGATAAATCGAGTTGAATCTCTATACCGAGTTTGGTGACCGCAGTGTGAGTGCGCGCCCCGCAAA
The DNA here is from genome assembly GCA_024196135.1 of Pleurotus ostreatus/Saccharomyces cerevisiae fusant. Classification (NCBI taxonomy): domain Eukaryota; kingdom Fungi; species Pleurotus ostreatus/Saccharomyces cerevisiae fusant. The sequence continues at coordinate 62,400 of JAMQCK010000052.1, read as the reverse complement.
TCCGCTCGAAGTGGTCGAGCGGACGCAAGGCTTGCCTAAAATGGTAACAGCCATCTCCGAGCGCTGTCTCTGCCCTTCGCCGTCACGCGGGGGCGCCGGGAGCCTTCGAAATCATCATAGTCATCAAGAATAAATTATGTCGGATTATCCTGCGATGTGATCTGAGCATGGCGGCATAGCGGCAAGCAGAATAGCCTTCAGACTGGATTAAGTCTCTCAGGCGATGTGTCTAAGGACAGAAGGTGCGGGAAGGCTTCCTCTCGCCCACAGACTATGCATAGTGATGCATAATAAAGCTGAGCTGGTAGCTTACCTTCGTAATATATAGCAGGAGCTCTATAAATCGTGTTGCAGCACCAGAGATGGCCGGAATGCCAGTGAGAGGTCTAGGCGAGTTGTGGTATGTTTTGGGGGCGAAAAAGCGGTCCTAGGTAGATTATATGTATTCCTTCTTGATGACTATGATGATTTCGAAGGCTCCCGGCGCCCCCGCGTGACGGCGAAGGGCAGAGACAGCGCTCGGAGATGGCTGTTACCATTTTAGGCAAGCCTTGCGTCCGCTCGACCACTTCGAGCGGATTTGCGGGGCGCGCACTCACACTGCGGTCACCAAACTCGGTATAGAGATTCAACTCGATTTATCATCGATTGTTATGTTCTTTCCTCGAATTTGGGACGTTATGCTCGGACGGAAAGGGCCCAAAAGCGCGCCGCGACACCTCGCCTTCCTTTCTGGGAATTTCGCGATTTTTGAGAATTGAGCAGGTCTACTGGGAAAGTACACGAACCGTGACCGCTGAATTTGCTGGCATCAAACTGAGGGGGCGCAAGTCCTCCTCTGACTCGCTCGAGCGCAACGTCCAAATCCTCAAGGACGCCTACAAAATAGTCGAAGACTGGATGGCCGAAGTTGGACTGGCTTCGGACGTAGATAAGCGCGAGCTGATGCACTTCACACGCCGACACAAGAAGGACAAGGACAAGCAGCCACCCATGAGGATTACCGACCGCGACGGCGTTACGCGCACTGTCCCAGCGCGCGCGTGCGCGAGATGGCTCGGAATACACCTCGACCGCAAGCTGCTATTCAACGAGCACGTCAAGATCATGGCAGCAAAAGCGGGAGGCGCAGTCGGGCGCCTCACGATGCTGTCGAACACCGTGCGCGGGCTGTCCCAAGCGAACATACGAACACTTTATAAGGCATGTGTCATTCCTATCGTCACTTACGCGGCTCCGGCCTGGTGGACAAGGAAGCGAAAGCACGAGACGACGCTGGCGAAGATCCAGCACCGCGCCCTCCGCCTCATATGTGCAGCGTTCCGGACGTCCCCCATCCACGCCCTAGAGGTCGAGGCATCTGTCCCCCCGCTCCGACACGTGCTAGACCAAGAAGTACGCCGGTACGGTGTACGGCTAAACAAGCTAAGTACGCAAAGTCCAATCATAAACCGCTTACCGAACTCCTGGCGCAGCGGGCGCGCACCGCAAGTTCTTCCCCCGCTGCAAGCCAAGAAGAGACGTCGACGAGCAACTGCAAAAGAAACCACCCCCATACTGGAAGCAGCCAAGCACACAAAGCCCGAGTACGAGCGCCTCGAGCCATTCGCGGCACCCCCATGGCGTCGCACACCGCTGGACTTTGGAGGGAGGCTAGTCATATGCGGGACAGAGGAGAAGAAGAAAGACGAGGCGGCCAAAGTGCACCGCGCGAAGGTGCAGAGGATCTGGCAACGCAACGACCACCTCCTCATCTACACCGACGGGTCGCAACGAGAGGTGAACGGGGTTCGCCGGGTCGGCGCGGCAGCGGTCGCATACTGCGGCGGACGCGAAGTCAAGGCTTTCGCGCATGGACTGGGAGAAGACGCGGAAGTGTATGATGGCGAACTGGCGGCTCTCATGCTAGCGAGCCAGTTTGCCACTAACTTTGCCAGAGAACACCCTCACCTCCGACACATTCACTTCTTTGCTGACAACACCGCCGCTATAGGTACCATCTTCGACCCGAGACCGCACGCCGGCCAGCGGTACTCACGCGTCTTCTACGAGAGGATTTGCAACGCCCTTGACGAAGATGAGCGGCTCGAGGTGGAAGTAGAATGGTGCCCCGGTCACAAGGACATCGCCGGGAACGAGCGAGCGGACGCGCTCGCCAAGCGCGCAGCAGAAGAACACTCAACAGAGACTCGCTCTAGGACGAACGCCCTGCGGCGGGTGCGGGAAGAGACACTGACCGCCTGGAGGCGCGAGTGGGACCACCGCCCAATAACGGGGCGCTACGCAGTCGCAAATCGCATACCGCCGTCGCTTAAGCCGCTCACACACTTCCGGGATCTCTGCGGGGACCGAGAACTGTACGGGCGAGTAGTACAATGCCGCTTAGGCCATGGGTTTATAGGCGAGTACTACAAAGATTTCGTACCTAGCGAGAGCATTGACTGCCCCTGTGGGGAACCGGTACAGACCAGACAACATGTTCTACAAGACTGCCCTGTCTACGAACTGCACCGACACATACTCCGCGAAGTATCCGAGGACGTGGCTATGGCGGAGATATTAGGCACGCCCAAGGGCATCGACGCGTTGGCCCGCTTCCTCAAGAAAAGCGGTGCATTCACGAAGACGGGACACCCGCGTGCGGGTCCGCGCACGCCGCGGTGGGAAGATGAGCCCGATCCGGGGGAGGATGGCGGAAGTGCGGAGGACGAGGTATGGGAGGCGGCCGAGGAGGAGGGAGAGGACGAGGGAGGGGAGGAATGAAGGGTCGGGCAACGGGGAGAAGGGAGGAGGAACACACCTAGCGCTTCGGCGCTCCGACTGCGCGCGGCAAGAGTTGCGCAACGAACTTTACACTGAACTAGCCAGCCACGGCTACAACCGGCCAGGAAACTACGACACACACGCAGACCGCCGTGGAGAACGGACACTACGGAGCCTAAAGCGGAGGTGCCCACCAGTGGGCTAGCGCGTCTTGGTACTATGTAGTTACCTGCTGCGCGAATAAAATGCAGAGACAAAAAAAAAAAAAAAAAAAAAAAAGAGGGGGCGCAAGTCACGGTTTGTGATCGGCGTGCTTAGTCAGCAGCCATCACCGCTTAGACCTGCGAAACCCGTCCACAACGCCCATCGCGCCTGCGCATCTGCCACCGCTATCATTGTCGATAGAAACTGTGCATCCGTATTCAGAGCGCCGGTAATGTCATCCTTGTGCGAGAATTGACGCGGTGCGCGCCAAGAAGCGCTCTGTGAGGGTGAGGCAAGTCCCTAGCGGCGACATCTGAACATCTGAGCAAAGGTCCCCTCGCGCGGGCGTTGAATTGGTTCGGCACTTCTGCAGCGTTCCCCCACTGCAAATGCACATTTCTATAGTCAAGTATGTCAAACAAGTATATGATAACGTGCGGGTGAGCCAGTCTCTAACCCTTGTCTCCGAGTGAAGAGATCTTGGTGTCAGGCTTCCTTCGAGGAGATGTCCCTCTAGAGTGCACCGTATTGTTCAATTCGAGCCTCATTACCTCTATATAAACCTTCTCGACAAAACGTTGAGACCCGAATTTTCTCATTCAGCCATTTGACAGGAGTTTTCGCTGGTGGCTATGTCAGATACAGAGAGTGGACGACTTGCAGAAAAATCGGGGTTCAACATTTTGTTGAGGGAGGCTTCATGTATCATTGAAATGTGAGAGCGTGGCCGCTGCCCTGCGGCAGGGTGCCAAGGACATCGTTTGGGCTGCTGCTCGGGTCAGTCTTCCTAATATGGCAGTCGTGATGGCGCCGATCAACAAAGGGGCGTTGCGGCCCCCCAATCAAACGCGCCTGTCACGTTCTCGTGATCGTTCACTGCACGCGCCTCGGACCGGACCTCCGTTAAATTACTCGACGCGGTTTGACTCTTGTTGTCTTGTTTATTTCGCCTTCAAGTCCGCCTCTGCGTGTTCTCCCCTAACGACCATCTACCAACCCCATGTTCTTCATTTGACCCATACATTCCTTCAATAATATCTGGACGTCTCGAATATGCCCCTACGCGTCACCTGGCAAGCCATCTTCGGCGAGGGGTACACCACCATCGAGAACAACGAGGAAGTCCTCGAAGGCCTTGACAATGCACAACGCCCCGACGTCGAAGAAGGACCCAGGTCCAGCAACGACCATCCATCCCTCTATGTGCACGCGTTTGAGAGTGCGTAGCCGTGCGACTAGTGCCGAGGTGTTGGAGCTGACAGAGCGCTACCCCATAGCGATGATGAAGGCCATACTGGCGCATGAGGCGCACCTGCTGAGTGAGGGGGAGCTGGAGTGTATACAGCACTTTGTGCATCTGCCTTGTGCGTGGTCAGATCGGATCTCGGACGCTTAGGCGCTGACAGTATATCTCAGACCCCGCGCGATACACCCTTGTTCGTCTCGTCCTGAGGAAGCCTGGCGCGTGGCACCCGATGAGCAGTATGGCAACCTTCGTGCGTGAGGTCGGCGAGGAAGGTGTTCTGATGGCTTTGGACGAGCTCTGCAAACCGCTACCTACGACCGAACGCTCCCTCTCCACTTCGTCTACTTCCTCCAGTTTGACATTGGTCGACAGCGATGGCGATGCTACACTACACGACTGGGAGCCCACTCCAGCACCAGCGGCTCCCCCTTCGTCTGCTACGCCCTCCACGTCCAAGATCCCTGTTGACGCTGAGATCATCGACCTCACCCTCGGCGATGAGGAGGAAGACTTGGGCGGCACCTGCGGGCAAGCCGCCGACCCTGCACACCTCGACCTCAGCTACTTCTGCCGCAACGAAGAGCACATGGACCTAGACGACATCCTCAACCGACTGCAAACTGCCCAATTGAAGGTCCTCATGAAGCAGATGAAAGCGAAGGACCAGGTGACGAGGAAGGAGGACATGATCGCCTCCCTTCGGCGCGCGGCTTGCAATCAGAAGTTATTGAACTTCGCTCCTATATTCGCGAAGTCGCAGCCGCAGAAGAGTCAGCAGAAGCCGTCGGCTGCGCTCAAGACGCAGGAGAGTGTGTTGAAGAAGCATGCGTTGAAGGAGTTGGGGAGGTGTTTGCAGGTCAATATGGATTTTGTTCGGTTTGTGCGCAGAATGCATATTATATTCTACCGAAGGTATGCCTTCCAGAGCTCTGCTCCATTACGTTTGCCGACCATACCCCGCAGCACCGAGCTCCCCACTCGCCTCCTACTTCCCGCCCTTCTCTCCAGCTTCCGCATACGGTCATATCCCGACATAGGACCTATCACCCGTGACGGCAACATTTGGACCTCGCGCGAGGACTTTCTCGAATACGAAGACGCACTCCTCCTTCAAGCCGAGTACGAGCAGCTCATGGGCGATACCGAGGGCTCTCCGCTAGACACCAACAACCGCTTCGTTTCCGAGGGCTCCAACGTCCTCGAACGTGCGACGCCTGCTCCGAGATCTTCGAGGTCGAGAGCCACGCCTGCGCCGAAGCGCAAGAGAGATGCATCCGTCGCCGACGAACCGCCAGAGCCGTCGATATCGCTGAAGCGGGCGAGGCATATTGAGGAGGTGTTCGACACGCTGGTGTACAGGAAGTGGAAGAAGCTGGTGAAGCGGAAGAGGAAGTCGACGGAGGTAAGGGCACCGGGGTTGGAGAGGTTTGAGGCGGGTATGTAAACTCTCTTCTGTGTTGCTCAGTTCGGAGAGGCTGATCATGGTCCGCAGGCTACATCTTCACGCGCCTCGTCTACAAAGCCGCACACGCCTTTGGGATGCTCAAGATGTATGACAAGGAGCTGGAGGTGCTCGACGCGCTCCTCAAGCAGCGCTTCTGGCGGCGGGGAAAGGTCGCGGACTGGTATGCGCGGCAGGCGCTGATTCAGATGAACCACCTGTGTTGCGCGTCGGACGACAAGACGGAGAAGGCGGCGCACAAGGATGAGATGCGGGAGCGTGCGCGAGCGACGTTGCTGGCGGCGCTGGACGACGAGGACGTGGGGGATGGTGCGTGCCCACTTTTCTTTATTCCTGGGGCAGTCGGACTGACCAGTACACAGTATACCGCCCAGGCCTCTTACATCGACTCCAGCGACTGGAGAAAATGCTGAAGATCGACTCCAGTATCTCGGAGCCACTAGGCAAACCGAACGAGGTTTGGGTAGTGGCGGAGCGGATACACAAGACGGAGGGAGAGGGCGAGGGGTGGTCTCCGGGCAAGGAGAACCGGGACAATACGCTGACGCAGATGTGGCGGGACCCGGATGAGTTAGTCCTGATTCAAGATGTGAGTGGTAGAGTATGGTTGGTGAAGAGGCAGGGAAGCTGACCTTGGTTTGCAGCCCAAGTACAATATGCGGAAGGCGATGGGCAAGTCGATTTGGAAAGGCCGCGACGATCAGCAGGTCAATGTGGAGACGGTAGCACTGCAGCATTATGAAGCGCTGGGCTACAAGGGGTACGTCGCTGAATTTCTGTGCCCTTTTGCGGCCATTGACCACCTTGCAGGTTCCACGCAGAAACCCGAATATTGACCACATTATTCGCGCTCCTGTTCTGGGACGTGCTTTTCGCGCGCGTACCGAGCGTATTCGTCACCGAGTTTCAGACGGCGCCATTGGATTTGGCAGAGGACACGTTCTACACCGCCAGGAAGGAGCTTATTGAAACGCGATTGGCGGAGCTCACGGAGGAGGGTAAAGCGTTGGAGATCTTGCGGCGGAACGACAAGTTTTATCGCGAGAGCAAGACCTTCTGCATCGGTCTCTCCTGGACAAACTGCAGCGCGGAGGATCTGGAGGAGATCGTCGAGGTACGGGAGAGGTGGATATTCGAACGAAAGGTGGTGAAGCTGATAAATTTGATAGTGCATGGGAGGGCATGCCTTGAGGCATATTTGCCTGCTTTTCTGCCAGGACTACGCCGGGCGGTGTGGTGGCGTACCGGACCTGATCGTATGGAAGATGACAGGTGACGAGCGGTGCAAGTTCGTCGAGGTCAAGGGGCCGGGGGATCGGGCGTCTGACGCGCAGAAGGTACGCAGCAAGAGCAAGATCGCGCGAGGAACGTAACTCATGGCTTCGCAGCTCTGGTTCGACTCGCTGCTGAGAGCGAAGGTGCCTGTCGATCTGTGCCATGTTGCGGACTCAAAGGAGCCGCCTACCTCAGGCGTCAAGCGCAAGCGGTCGAAGAAGGAGAAGGACATCGTCGTGGGGGACGACGACCGCCCATCGACGCCGAAGCGAACCGTGAGCAGGTGAAGAGAGCAGTTGCGCGCCGCTACGCGTCGGCACCGCGTACATACCCCCGCCGCCGGCCGGTCGCGCGGCTCATCCTGTGTCGGCAAAGTTCGTTTCCGATCTCTATCAGAGTTACTCGTGGATTTATTCTGTATCGTTTACCTGGAGTCTTGCTGTGTACGCTAGGTTCTACTCGGTTTTACTACTTGACGCAGGGGGGCGTCGTTGAGACAGAGCGAAGAGGGAAAGTCCGAATGTGCTTGCTCACCGGTGCTTCGAACGAACAACTGGTACAAACGATCACCAGACCTGGCTCTTAGGTTCGCATACACCTTGCTCTCGACCTCCGACACTTCTTCTCCTTCGCGAGAGAGCTTCGTTGGGCTCGAGCTGCCCTTGCTCTGCTCTGAAGTGAAACGGAAGGATTTAAAGCCGGGCCGTCGTGCACGTGTGAATCAGTAGGTGACACATAGGCCGTTACCCTATTAGCGCCGTTCGGGGTTCATGTTATTCATCAGGTTTACGGCTTGATCCCCACCCTCATCTCGAGCGCACGCTGCACACAGAACGCCGTCCAGCGCTGGCGACGTCCCCTACACCGGCTCAGCGATGAGCAAACAGTCCATGAACACCCTAGCCAAATGGTCCGCGCGCTTCTCCATCGAGCGCCTCTTCTCCCCGAAGCAGAGGCACGTCGGCCCGCGCACGGTGTTCGTGCACGAAGAGCTCCCCAAGGACTACTATGACCACCGCGGACACGTCCTCAAGGACCACGTCTACCACCCGAACCAGATCATCTCCAGCAAGTACACCCTCTTCACCTTCCTACCGCGCAACCTATTGGAGCAGTTTAGGCGAATCGCGAACATGTACGCCCCCTTGCATTCTTGTCTCGGAGCCCCCCTGACCGCCCTTCTCCCAACAGCTTCTTCCTGGGTATTGCTATCATCCAGTTCTTCCCCGAGTTCCACACCATCTCTCCCGGTGTCGCGATTCTCCCCCTCATCATCATCATTGTCGTGACCGGTATCAAGGATGGCTACGAGGACTACAAGCGCCATGTCTCGGACAGGAACGTGAACCAGAGCAAGGTCGACGTGATAGCCGGCGACGGTTGGCACAACCCGAACGCCATGAAGGGGAAGCAGAAGACGTTCGTCCGCCGCCTCATACCCAAGCAGTTGCCCGGCGTCAAACATCGCGACATGGAGGGCGGGAAAGTGGTTCCAGACTCGCACGCGCCGCATTGGAAGACGGAGCTGTGGGAAGACCTGCGCGTTGGCGACTTCGTCAAGATCACGGACGGCGAAGCCATACCAGCTGACATTCTCATATGCTCTACCTCCGAGGACGCCAACGTCGCGTTCGTTGAGACCAAGAACTTGGATGGCGAGACGAACCTCAAGTCGCGTAGCGCGGTTCCTGCGCTGACGCACATACGGACACCCGAGGACTGCGTCAACCCGGAGAACAAGTTCAGTGTCGACTGTGACCGGCCGGACATGAACATGTATAGGATTAACGCGGCGGTCTCGGTGGCGGGTATGAAGTCCTCGGTCGATCTCGTCAATGTTCTGCTTCGGGGGACTATCCTAAGAAACACCAAATGGGTCGTCGGCGTCGTTCTTTTCACCGGTGTCGACACCAAGATCGTGCTCAACGGAGGTCTGACCCCAAGTAAGCGGACGAAGATCGAGCGTCAGATGAATGGTCAAGTGTACGTCCCGACGTTACCGGTACACGCGATTACGCTGACCATCTCACAGGCTCTTGAACCTTGCACTGCTTGCTATCATGACCGTGGTCTGCGGTATAGTTGACTCGGTGCTGGAGCAGAAGTACTATCCTCTCGGCGCTCCGTGGTTATACGGTGATAATCAGAACGACGACAACCCAAGCATCAACGGTCTCATTACCTGGGCGTTCTCCCTCCTGACGTGAGTTTCAACCCCTTCTGCTACCTCAGTCTTGACTCACACTGTCGCAGCTTCCAAATCATCATCCCCATCTCCCTGTACATCTCGCTCGAAGTCGTGCGGACGCTTCAGGCCGCCTCGATCTACTTCGACGATGATCTCAAGTATCAGAAGACTGGCCAGCGCACCGTTGCGCGCAGCTGGAACTTGGCGGATGACCTGGGTCAGATTGAGTACATTTTCTCGGACAAGACGGGTACTCTTACGCAGGTACGGCTGCTTTCCGCGGTGCTGGGTGGCACTCGTGCTAATTATATGCAGAACGTCATGGTTTTCCGACAATGTTCCATTGGTGGACGCTCGTACACGGGCGACGAAGAAGCTGAAGCGGAGGAGATCATCGTCGCGAAGCAGTCTTCGTCTTCGGAAGCGTTGCCCAAGTTCAAGACGGCGATCCCGCACTTCAAAGATGCTGCGCTGCAGGCGGATCTCGACGCGGCGTTCTCGGAGAAGTCTGACCCCGCCGACGCGGCACACGCGCGTCTTCTCAACGGCTTCCTGTCCTGCCTCGCCCTCTGCCACACCGTCCTCGCTTCGCATGACACCGAGACCGACCAGATCGAATACAAGGCGCAGTCTCCGGACGAGGCCGCGCTCGTGCAGGCCGCCGCGGACATCGGCTATATCTTCCTCGGCCAAGACAAGGAGGTTCTGACGCTGCAGACGCCGTCGTCGATCGAGCGCTACGAGCTACTCAACGTGCTCGAGTTCACGAGCGCGCGCAAGCGGATGAGTGTGGTGCTGCGCAAGCTTGACGATGAGGACGGCCGGTTGTTCTTGTTCACGAAGGGCGCGGACAACGTCATCTTCGAGCGCCTCCGGGCCGGCTCTGACGACTTGAAGGCCGCGACGGAGGAGCATCTCTCCGAGTTCGCGCGTCACGGTCTGCGGACTTTGACTCTGGCGTACAAGGTCATCCGAGGTATGTATGATCTGCCCTTGCTCTTGTAACGAATCGCTCACGACCTCGCAGAGGAGGACTACGTCGCCTGGAGCGACCGTTACCATGAGGCATCTGTGGCTATGGATGAGCGTGAGGAGAAGATCGAGGCCGTCTGCGAGGAGCTCGAGACCGACCTTCGCCTTCTTGGTGCTACGGCCGTCGAAGATCGTCTTCAAGACGAGGTGCCGGAGACCATCGCCGACCTCAAGCGCGGCGGTATCAAGATTTGGGTCGCTACCGGTGACAAGCTCGAGACTGCTATAGGTACGTGTATATGCGTCGCTACGACCAGCTGTATGCTAACATCTTCACAGCCATCGGCCGTAGCACCAATCTCATCGGCGAAGACTCGAACATCATTGTCGTTCGCGGTGGTAATCCGTCTGGACGTCCCGTCAGGCAGCAGATGCACGCAGCTATCGAGACCTTCTTCCCGGAGCACGTCAATCAGGACGAACAACTAGAGCTGGAGAAGACCGGTGCACCACCATCACCGGGAGGGAATCAGCTTCGCCGCGTCAACACTGGTGTTTCTTCCATCGTCGGTCCCGAGAACGGCGACAGGCCAGGCGGCTTCGTCCTCGTCATCGACGGTGCTGCGTTGCACGACGTATGTATTTCCCCAAACGTGTTCGTACTTGGGCTTATCCTTCGCGTAGGCATTCGACGATGATGAGAACCGCGCTACGCTCCTGCGTCTGGCCATACTCTGCGAGGGTGTCATCTGCTGTCGTGTATCACCCAAGCAGAAGGCACAGATCGTCCACCTCGTCAAGGACGGCCTCCGCGTCATGTGCCTCGCCATCGGCGACGGTGCCAACGACGTCTCCATGATCCAGGCCGCCGACATTGGTGTCGGTATCTCTGGCGAGGAAGGTCGCCAGGCCGTAAACTCGTCCGACTACGCCATCGCACAGTTCCGCTTCCTGAAGAAGTTGCTGCTGGTCCACGGGCATTGGTCGTATGCGCGCATCTCGAAGATGATCTTGACCTTCTTCTACAAAAACATTGTGCCTGTTGGTGTGCTTTGGTGGTTCCAGATCTATAGCGCGTGGAGCGGTTACTAGTGAGTATCTTCCCCCTTCTGTTCGTGACGATGTACTGATCGACTCTTCAGCGTCTTCGATTACATCTACGTGCTTTTCTACAACTCCATCTGGACTGTGCTGTCTTGCCCTGCTATTGGTCTTTTCGATCGCATAGCTCGTGAGTCTCCCTTTTAGCTATCCAAATCGCAATGCTGACAAGTAACAGACGATCGTGACCTCATGGACCTTCCGGAGCTGTACAAGTACGGACGTCTTGGGACGTGGTTCGCCTATAGGAACTTCTTCATCTACATGATCGACGGCGTCTACCAGTCTGTCATCGTCTTCTTCTTCATCCTGTACGCGTACCGGACCGACTCGGCAAGAGGAGACGGCTACGACACGGGCATGTACGAGATGTCCACGGTGCGTTTCGATTCTTGTGATTGTCAGGATAAGTCGCTGACCTTTTCTTGCAGACAATGATCATGGCGATCGTGCTGATTGCCAACTTGTACATTGGCTTTGCGGCTCATGCATGGACGTGGTGGTTGCTCTTTGGCACTCAAGTTGGCACCCTCATCGTCTGGGTCTACACGGTATGTTTACATTGTCGTCTCCGCGAGCATATCGCTAACCTGATTCCAGGCTATCTACTCCTCGCTCGACCCTGCGAGCACCGGTGCCGTCAACCTTGCTGGCAACGACTTCTACCTGTTCCACTCGCCCATTTTCTGGTTCTGCCTCGTCATCACCTTCTGCTTGAGCTTCGCACCCCGTTACTTGGCGCGCGCGTACAACACCGGGTTCGGTAAGCTGGACGATCTCGACATGGTCAACATCATCCGCAAGCGCGATCCGCACCGCAGTCTCAAGATGGGCCCGGCCTCCGACGAGCAGGACAGCACCGACATCGAGATGGCGCGCCTCAAGCGCCGACAGTCACGACCGATGTCCGTCATGTCTGGCGTGTCGTCCGTGTCACGCGTCTCGCGACCTGCAACCGCTATGGCAAGTCGCACAGACATGTCGACGGGCATCGTCAGCGTCGACCGTGGATTCGACTTTGCAACGGAGGAGCCCGGTCCGGCTATGCGCCGGATACAGACCAACCTCTCCGAGCGCCGTACAGCAAGTCGGTTAGCCTTGCACGAAACCGACGAGCGACATCCGCACCACAAAGCCTCCCTCAAGAACGGCCTATCCCACCTTGCGAGGGGCCTCACGAGGAAGAAGGGGTCTCATTAGAGTTGATTACAGACTATTCCCCTAGTACCTACTTCCTGTATTATTGCTGTTCAGCGCCACCCACCCCCCACCGTACTATCTATACTTCTATCTGTTCATATCCTGTATTATCTAGTGAACCCACCCTCTACGCTCGCTACGTTACCTGGATTCCAGTCGGTGTCATCCGGTGCTTTACGACCCTCAACGCACGCAGTAGATACCTTGTTATTTATCCGTAATCAACAATGGACGCGAAACCCCTTCGCCGAAAAGTAATAGAATATGCGGATTGTCCATGGGATTCACCAAGCTAGATGATCATGCAGGGGAAGCCTCGCTGCAAAGGCATGGCATGGCGTCCATAATCGCATCCATAACTCGCTGAAGAGTCCATGGCCAGCTCAAGACGAATCATCGTGTCATTATGCTGCACAAAGCGAGATCGTATACTAGGCGGCGCGTTGGCCCCCACGCAAGTAGGTGATAAATCAATAATAGGGCCGTAACCTAAGGCAAGAGTCCCTTGGTCTGATAGTAATACAGATGGAGCAGACAACGGGAAAGCATGCAAGGCGAGATCGAGGTATTGCTGGGGACAGTGTGTGGGAGCGTATCATATCGTATGCGTACAAGAACAGCGACTCTTAAGCTGGTCGCGGGTCCATAATCAAAGGCAATCCGATCCGATCCAGGTCGTGGTCGTAAGGTCATCATGAAGCCTCCGTCTTGTCCCCCGACGTCGGCCGTTTCCTGAACCTTCCGCGCAGTGAGAAGACTTGCGAAAGGGTCGAGTCCCGGTTGGGTTTGTGTAGTCGAGGGAGATGATGGCGGCTCGCCGCCCGATGCTCGGACAGATTGGTCTGTATGCGCCGCATCGCCACCCCGTTCTCCTCCGTAGCGAAGTCGAAACCGCGATGGACGGAGCGCATGCCAGTCGCCATGTCCGTGCGACTGCTGACGCGGGGGTCCATCGGTGGCCGAACAGCCGACGCGATACTCCCGGCCCTCGATGCCTGGGATGCCCGGGAGGTGGTCCGCCGAAGGTGTGCGAGATGACTGGCCGGCTGCCGACAGTCTTCGTAATTCCGGTTGGGATCGACCTTCTGCATGTACTGCACGATGTCGAAGTCGTCTGGGAAGTACCCGAACTTGACGGCTTGGTAGATGTAGCGAGGAAGAAGGCAGAGTAGAGTGGTGAGGAGAACTCCGAACCAGAAGTACGGCGACTCAAAGAGGAACCTGTAGTTGCCGTACACAGGTGTGTAGAACCAGCCTGGTGCGATCGTGGTGTAGATTGCCTGTTCCTCAGTTCAGTGGGGCGTTGTGAAAACAGAAGGGCATGCTGCTTACAGTATATCCCCAGACCAGAACGATGCCTATCAGGACAGCGAAGAACACCCAACCAGTCCAGACTTTAGTGTTCAGGCCGTTGTAGAGATTGGCCACCATGACAGCAGCCACGGCCATAGTCTGAGTCGTCCGTGAGCACCCCGCTGCACGATGATATCACATGAAGCTTACTGTCGTGAACTCGTACTGGAAATTTGCCCAGCCATCCGAACGTGCGGTAGGCGACTTCCCGTACACGTAGTAGATGAAGAAGAATATGATGACGGACTGAAGTGTGATCAGACAAAGCAGACCGGAGATGGGAACCTCGACGCACCTGCAAGACTCCTTCGAACATGTAGATGAAGAACAACGGGTGACTGAACCATTTGCCTTCTCGGCCATGACGATACAATTCCGGGAGGGCCATCATGACATGGTCGTCTGCTATACGGTCGAACAATCCGATCGCGATGACAGGAGCTGTGAAATCGTCAGCACATGCACGTACGACAACATTCTCAGACGTACCGATCGTGAAGAACGCGTTCCACCACAGCAGATACGTGTATTCGAAAGCACTGCAAGATTGTCAGAGGCGGACCATCCTGAGGACAACCCAAACTCACTATGCCGAACTCCAACCACAGTAGATCTGATACCACCACAGCACGCCAATACAGATGATATTCTTGTAGAAGAAGTTGACAATCCTAAATGAACGTGTTAGTAGACCGATTCCTTATGAGCGCCTTCCCGTTGACTCACATATTCCCATTCCTTGCATACGACCAATGACCATGAACCAGCAACAATCGCTTGAGGAAGCGGAACTGCGCGATTGCGTAGTCGGCCGAGTTGACAGCCTGCAAGCCCTCCTCGCCGGAGATGCCCACACCAACGTCTGCGGCCTGAATCATGGACACGTCGTTGGCACCGTCGCCAATTGCAAGCGTCATTGTGTGCAGCCCGTTCTTGACCATCTTGACGACGAGCGCTTTCTGCAGAGGCGAGACGCGACAGCAGATGACACCTTCGCATTGCATGGCCAAGCGCAAGAGGAGGGTCTTGTTGGAGTCGTCCGCGAACGCCTACAGAAAGGTCAACAACGATCATTGGAATGGAAAGAAGGACAATGACGCACATCGGTGAGCGCGGCGCCGTCGATGACGAGCACGAAACCGCCAGGCCTCTCGCCATTATCCGGGCCAACGATACTCGAGACCCCAGTATTGACCCGATGCAGCGGATGCGGTGCCGTCCCCTCCTTCGCCCTCGCCTGCCTGAACTCGCGGAACTCCTCAAACTCGTCCAAGACCCCACTATCCGGGAAGAACTCCTCCAGCGCCGCGATCATCTGCTGGTGCACCGGCCGACTGCCGTCCCCGCTGCTCCCGCGGACGATGATGATGTTCGACTCGGGCGAGATGAGATTAGTGCTGTGTCCGATGGCGATGGCGGTCTCGAGCTTGTCGCCCGTGGCAACCCAGATCTTGATCCCCGCGAGCTTGAGGTCCGCGATGCACTCGGGGACGCCGTCCTGGAGCTTGTCCTCGATGGCGGTGGCGCCGAGGAGGCGGAGGTCGCGCTCGAGCTTCTCGCAGGCGGCCTCTGTCTTCTCTTCGCGGCTGTCGAGGGAGGCGGTAGCCTCGTTGTATAGTTCGCTCCACGCCTCGTACTCGTCCTCTGTAAATCGCGGTCAGATACCCTCGAATAGCGGACCACTGTGCGGACGAACCTGGCAAGATCTTGTACGCCAGCGTAAGTGTGCGCAGACCATGGCTCGCAAACTCATCCAGATGCTTCTCGGTCTGCTTCTTGAGCTCGTCGTTCCCCGGTTTCAGACGATCGAAGATGATGTTGTCCGCGCCCTTCGTCAACAAAAGCAGCCGATGGTCCTCCTCGTCCAGCTTACGCACAACGACGCTCATGCGCTTCCGCGCACTGGTAAACTCGAGGATGTTCAGAAGCTCATAGCGCTCGTACTCGTCACTGAACGGGGTCTGCAGTGACAGAATCTCCTTGTCGCGGCCGCGGAATATGTATCCCATATCAGCCGCGGCCTGAACAAGCGCGGCTTCATCGGGCGACTGCGCCTTGTACTCGATGGCGCCAGTCTCCGGGTCGGTAGCAGTGAGGACGGTGTGGCAGAGTGCAAGGACGGAGAAGAAGCCGTTCAAGGCGCGTGCGTGTGCTGGATCCTTCTCCGTATCGACGGCAGCATGGAGGTCGCGTGCGAGCTCCTCATCACGGAAGTGGTGAAGGACGTTGCCGGCAAGCTTGACTCCGGGAGCCTTGGCTGGGTTCGGGACCTTGAGATCCTCGTCCGTATGGGACGCTGGCGACATGGTAGAGGAGCCGCCGCTGTTAGGCCGCTGGTCATGCTTCTCGGACGAGGTGGCCTGCTTCTCATCGCCGTCGGTGGCTGGCGGTGCAGACGTCACCTCTGCTTCTTCACCGGCATCGGGGTCAGGATCCCCGTAGTACGCCTTGCCGCCAATGGAGCATTGCCGGAAAATCATCGAGTTCTGCAAAATGGTAAACACATGCAAATGCCAGTAAGATGAAGCTACAAACCTGCGTCAGAGTACCTGTCTTGTCCGAGAAGATGTACTGAATCTGGCCTAGGTCGTCGGAGAGGTTCCAGCTGCGCGCTAGCGTCGCTTGACCAGTCTTCTTGTAAACCATTTCGGCATCGAAGTAGATGAAGGCGGCCTGACATGTGCGAACACACTCGATGGAGATGTACAGCGAGATGGGTACGATGTTCTGAAACCTAGACGGACGCGTTAGGACTCGGTTGCAGGCGTGGAGAAAGGTGAACATACGTGATCAACGCGAATGCCCAAGTGATCAACCCATTGATTCTGGGATTGTCGTCGCTCTTGTTCGCACCGTAAAGCCAAGGCGCCCCTTTCGGGTACAGGTCCTGTTCAATGAGCGCGTCCGCAATTGCACACGCGACGGCCATAGCAGCCAGAAGAGCCAAGTTCATCAGAACCTGCGGGTTCATCTGACGCTCGACCTTCGATCGCTTGCTCGGCGTGCCACCCGAGTTTAGCACGATCTTCGTGTCCTCGCCAGTGAAGACCACAAGCCCAATGACCCATCGCGTATTCCGCAAGACCGTGCCTCGAAGTAGCGTCATCTGCAGATCGACCGCAGTGGTCCCGCTGTCGGTAACGACAGCAGCGTTGAAGCGATACATGTTCGTCTCCGGACGGTCACAGTCGACGCGGAAGCTGTTCGCCTTGCTGATGCAGTCCTCCGCGGTGCGCAGGTGCGTGAGTGAGGGCACGGCGTGGCGCGACTTGAGGTTTGTCTCGCCGTCCAGATTCTTCGTCTCAACGTAGGCTACATTCTCGTCCTCGGAGGTGGCGCAGATGAGCACGTCAGCGGGGACGGCGTCGTTGTCACGGATGAGAATGAAGTCGCCAACGCGGATGTCCTCCCACACGCCTTCCACCCAGTGCGACGCTCGGCCCTGGGTGCGGCTGAATATGGACCGCAGCGAGTCGCGGCGGGAAGGGGGAGGTGGCGGCGCCTTCTCATCCTCCTCGGGATCGGACGTCAAGGGCTTCGTCCAGCGGGGTAGACGGAAAAGCGAGGCGAAGCTGGGCAGACTGTGGACGAGCGAGCTCTCCTTCGCCTGCATCGCGTTCGGGTTCTCCCACTCTGCGTCATCGAGCACGAGCACGGGCGAGTGGTTGACCTGCCGATCGGACTGGTGGCGCTTCACATCCTCGTATCCGTCCTTGACCGCGGTGATGCCGAGCACGATGAGCAGGGGGAGGATGACAAGACCGGGGGAGATGGTCGAGAAGATAGAGAAGAACTGGAGAATGGCGATAGCCAGGAAGAAGCTGCGTGGTGGTCAGTCTCTGCGCACGACGCCAAAGTTCGAACACGCACACATTGGCTACCCTCCTAAACTGCTCGAGTAGATTGCGCGGCAAGAAGGTGATGATGGTGTATTTGGACGAGATGACCTGGTTCGTCGCGTATGTGTGCTCCTTCTTGATACGCCCCTTGTGATCCCGGTAGTCGTCCGGCAGCGGCTGGTTGACATACACCGAGCGCTTAGGGCCCGGTTCCCGCTTGCGCGAGAAAAGCGACTCGACGTTGAAGTCGCTGACCTTCGTATACCACCCCGAGACGCGCGACCCGAAGCCCGGAGCTTTCCCCATGTACGCCGAATGAGCTTGCTCGCCTGGAGCCGAAAGACAGCAAGATGGACGCGGAGGAGGAGTTGCGCGATGGGGGAAGAGCGAGGAAACGAATCAAACGAACATCACGACGAGAAGGAAGAGCTGACTGGACTTGGCTGTTCATGAAGGCTCCTGACGGTGGCGCCCCGGATTACGAACAAGTTCCGCGTCAGCCGTCTGGCCGCGTCGGCCCTTGGCTGCTTCGGGCTCAAGGCTCATCTGCTCCATCGGAGGGAAAGCGCGAATGACAGCGGACGCACAAGTCCCTCGGAAATTCGGCTTGACTTACAGGTGCTGACAGGACAGGCGCACGGGGGACCCAAGGCCAGATCTGAAGTACCGGATGAATACTGCCAACGGAGATACGGCACCGACAAGAAAACAACAACACGGGAAGGAGAGAGCACGAAAAGTATTATGTATCCAATAGAAACAGTATCCGTAAAGAGCGAGGTGAGCGAGGGACGGCGCGCGAGCATGACCAGGGTATCACTTTTTGTCACCATCCATCTCGGGAACAAAGGCAAGAGCCAAAGCGAAGTCAACATATGCGCATCTACTGGCCCGCAGGACGCTGGTTGGCATCCTTGAGCGCGAGGAGCTGCTTCGAGCGGAACGCCTCGTAGTGGATGTTTGCCGTCGTCTCGATGAGGTCCTGCAAGTGGGTCCTGCGGAACGGTGAGCTGGTTTCACGTGTTATAGCCGTGATCGCTCACCTTGTAAGGAAGTTGCGCAAGTGAACGAACTCGCAGTGAGTCGGGTCCTCAACGTTGACCACACCCCAGCGGTTCTTACGTCCGCGCACCGGCTTGCCGTCAACGAGAACGGGGCGCTCGGAGCCAACGATCGCGAAGGGAATGATGTCCTACATGGCGTTAGAGGGCCAGACCTCTGCTTGGGAAGAGTGAGCGTACCCGAATGCTCTCGTTCAGCTGCTTCTCCTCCTCATCGTCATCCTCAGTGTCGAAGGGGTACAAGCGGATGTTGTGGAAGACGAGCTCTTCCCTGATCTATGAAGCTCATCAGCCACACGCTCATGACTGCTCGAACACAATCCACACACCTGGATCTTGAACTTCTCGCGCTCCTCGATAGTCAGGCTGTCCGACTTGGCGATGACGGGGACAACGTTGACGACCTCGCTGAGTTTCTTCATAACAATCACGTCGATGGGGCGGAGCGAATGCCCGGTCGGGTTGATGAAGTAGAGGCAGCAGTGGATGCGGGTGTCCTGGATGTAACGGTCGCGCTTGGCCGTGAGCTCCTTGCGCAGGTACGCGCTGTGCTGGTCCTTGATGTACTTGACAATCGGGTCCCAGCTGGGAGAGAAAGAGTATGAGCACGCGAAAACAATGGGGAGATACAGACGCGACGCACCAGTTCTCGTTGTTGACCTGGTCCCCGTATCCAGGCGTGTCGACGATGTTCAGGCGCAGCTTGACGCCATTCTCGACAATGACTACGCGTCGTGTCAGTTTCTGTTCCATCTGAACCCCATTTTATGCACGTACCGTGCGACACCGCCTGGATCTCCGTCGTCTGGCGCACGGGCTCGTCAGACGTGAAGCGTCCCTTCGAGTCCACCAAATGCGACGCGAAAATGGTGTTAATGAGCGTAGACTTTCCCAACCCGGTCTGGCCTATATCACAAAGGACCTATCAGCGCCCTTCCTCGGCCCATTGAGCACCCCACGCACCAACGAGGATAACATTGAACTGGAACCCGCGCTTCAAGAGCTTGTGCTCAATCTGCTGCGTAATGGAGTCGAAACCGACGTAGGAGTCCGCAATGATTTCCTCGGCCATGGCTTATGTGGGTGAGGGACGTTGGCGACGACGAGGACACGAAGACGACGGCGTTTTTCGTGAGTGCGAATGCCAGGCGAATACTGGGCCGAGAAAATACGCGCAAACAGTAACGCGACAGGGGCACGCTAGCCGCTTTTGGCAATCAGTGACTTCCGCGCGTCTCTTCCATGGTGGACGTTCTAGCGGTCTTTGTTGAGCAACAGCCGTGTTGAGGGTGACGCTAGATACAGAGGGACGTAAGGAAATAAGGTAACAGCAAGGTACGAGAGTATACGAAGATGATAAGGAACAATAGGCAGATACCGTACACTAAGAGATATATGGCAGGGGTATCCGAGAGCAGAGCGGTGTACAACAATCCAAGCGAACAGATACACAAGCAATATTTACATGTCTTCATCTTCTTCCGACCGCCGCCTCTTCGCAACTCGAGGGCGACTAGTCCGTCGTAGTTGCGAGCTTGGTCCTGCTGAGTCTACTTGACCGGACTCGTATGAGCCCTCCACATCGGACGCTTCCTGAGGTGCGTCCTCGTCGTCCTCTTCTGCGTCGGAGGTTGCGTCCAACTTAAGTTTCGACGCTTGACGCTTGCGCTTTTTGGTCGGCCTGCGCGGTGACTGGGGTTCTTCCACAACCTTGCAGTACTCGACTTGCGCGCTCGCAGATAAGAGAGTATCGATCCACACCTGGTTCGAGTCAGCCTCCAACCTGCACTTGACGCGAGCATGCTACACACCTGCTGGGCGGGCGTCAGGGCTTTCCCATCCGTGACATACACGAACTTCACTCCGCCGTCGTGATCGTCGTGTACGACCAGATCCGGCACTGAGTTGCGCCTAGTGGTGTAGTCTTCGCAGAAGAGCGTGCCAATAGTCACAAGCACGCCTGCTTGTATTTCCTGAGGATATTTTTGAGTGAGGTGAACAACCAAATAATAGCCTCGACGCACCTGAACGACCTTCATGAAAGTAGCCGGGTCATCAGGACTATAATGGACGTGATCCCAGCCGACTGTCATGGGCTTGGCAGAGCCATCTTCGGAACTGCGCAAGTTCCTGTCGACGACCACTGCACCCTCCCCGTCTCCGATGTCCTTAAGCAGCTCGCAAATCTGACGCTCTCGACTGCGCAAGAATACGCCAGGCTCGTACAAGTCGAGCGGCCCATCTTGATAGCAGTACTCGAAAGCGCCCGGCACGTCCTCATCCCAGAGGATATCCCAGAACAACAGGGCGAAGATGGAGGTGAGGAGATGCCTGTTGCGTATGCTGACGGGAGATGAGTCCGTCTGCAATATGCACAAGCTGAATGTGCGCTCACACAGTGTAGCCTTTGGCCTCGTAGCGTCTCGCGACGCATTCCAATGCACTTGCCGGCTCATCGGCCATGTCCGCGCTCGACCAGAGGTGCAGAACACCCTCCCGACCCTTAGGTCCTTGAGAAGCGCAACTGTCCTCAACGTCCGCCACATGCTTCACAAGGTGGATCGTCTCTGGCTTGATGGTAGGGGGGACGTCTATGGCGCCGTCTGGATGTCCCATCACTTTCGCGAGCGTCGCGCGGTACCGCCGAAGACGACGCCGATAACTGATTCCAACGTCATGGCAATCGAGTGCAGTGACCACTGCGGTGATGGCACGCTCTCGCAGTGTACAAGCCTTCGATCATGAAGTCAGACACCGCACAAACACTGATGCGCAAACACAACATACCTCGTCCTTCGGTGCTTTCGCTGCGACGTCGAGCAATAACTTGATGTATTCAGCGTATATTGCACCAGAATCGCCCAAGCACCAGCGATCCTGCTTGAGGACTTTCTCGTAGAGTTCGATGGCGGTCATCTTGTCCTTGTCCGCCCTCGACTTTGCGAGAGCTTGTGCGCCTGTCCAGAGCACGCGGGTAAGGATGTACCCTTCGCCCCCGCATCAGTTATATCCAGCCATGACACAGGAGATGAGCGTACCTTGCTCGAAGCGCCTCAAACCTGTTAAACGCGGCGGCTCGTCGCCCAAGCTTTCGGTAGCCGCGTGAAGTTGTTCGAGTTCGCCCTTGACGCCCTCCATGACATCCTTCACCAGCGCAAGATGACACTGCGCTGCAGTGCGATACTGTTCACCATCCTCCGGCTTCAGGAACCTCGCAGAGAACTTCGGCTTGCTGCACTTCGGCTGCGGTCGCAAAGCTTTCTTCGCAGGCCATGGAAGCTTGCCTTCCACGCGCGCTTTCAAGACCAAAGCGTCGTAGGACTGATCCAAGTCCGCACGCGAGGACCATATGCGGTGGTCCCTTTGGCAGAACGTGGTCTGCTTCACGACCGTATAGTCATGCAGTGGGCTTTCGGGGGAGCTGAAATCCGGGTAGGTGGTCCTGGCTGACGGTAAGCAAGTGACAGAACCTCCTCTGTGACTGTTGTGCTACCTCCTGTAGGCCAGTACATTGACGAGTCGGAAGAACTCGTAGACCTCCGGCTTGATCTTAATGCAGGGGACATCTGATGCATAGCTAGATTGTAAGTAGCGGTCGCGCATGGCATGAATCTACTCACCCTCGACATATTTATCGACGAGCAACATCATTCTATCGAACTGCGTGACGCGCTTCGTAGTCTGTGTGCTGAGCTCGGCGTCCTCCTTCTTGATGGATGTAAAGGGCAGCGTCGACTGCCTCGAAGTCTTTTCCAGGTCGTCAATCATCTGCTCACGCGTCTTGATCTGCAAGGACGATGAGTGGACGTCTGGTGAGCGTAGAAGGCGCCGCTAACCTTTCGCTTGCCAAGTATCTGCCTGTAGACGTCCTTGAGCTGCTCAGTGGTGAGAGCCTCAAGCTTGACTTTGCGCTCGGTATAACGGAAACCGAACGCCAATGAGGAACAATCGACAGAGTCGCCATAATCCTCTTCCTTCACGCTAGGTGAAATAGCAGCGTAATTGGTCAACGATGCAAGCGGGCGCCGACTGATGCTTGGACTGTTTTGTGGAGGAGGGGGAAGGGATGCATCGACGGGCTCGTCCTTGACGCGCTGAAAGCTGTCTTGTTGAGTCGACTGACTGGACTGGCTCGGTTGACTGGGCTGCGTCGTCCGTTGGCTCGCCTGATTGTCTTGACTTGGCTGGCTGCCTTGACTTGACTGGCTCGCTTGACTCTGGCTCAGCTGGCTCAATTGACTGAGGGTGAGATCGTGAGGGGGTTCGATTGGTCGGGGTCGCGCGAGGTCCTTGAACGCTGCAGCGACGGTGTTATGGGGTTTGGCAGGATCGAGTGTTACTTCATGTTCGACTTCCTCTATCCTATGCCAGGTATTGGGCAGGCTGAGGAGCGCACAGAATACTTGTTGTGCTTGTCCTGAAGACCGATATCAGGTCCCATGCATCATACCGGTACCCAGGACGTACGGGTCGAGTTGTAGTAGAAACGAAGCCAACTGTATTCCTCGATAGACATCATATCCCTATGACGCTCGTCGACCGCGTCGATCATATCTACGCGCGATTCAGAGGGGGGACCGGGAAGTACGCGCACGCCTCACCTTCCCACATGACCGCGCATTCCACCAATTTCAACTCGCCCGCGCTGCCCGACGACTGGCTGCTCGCAGGCAACGAGCTCGACGGCGGTTCAGGCTCCTGAAAGCTCGACGAGGGCGAGCCTGCCTCCCCGTCCATGAATGCGTTCACATCGCTTGCCGGCGGCAATGTTAAGCTCGAGTGTGATGTTGATGCCAACGTGGTAGTACAAGGAGAAGGGGGTCCGGCAATCAAACCTTCGACGGGCGCCAACCTCATGCGTGGGAACTCCCCGGCCCGAGTGCCGCTCCTTGTTCTCCAACCGTCACCCACTCCAAGGTCACAATTTATGGCCACCGAGAAAAAGACGTTGCGAGAACTGCTTGAAGTGCCCGAAGGATCAGACGATCAGGTATACAGCACCTTAGATCTCTCGAACAGTCTTCTTATGCATTCAGGCTTTAAGCGAAGCGCTAACCGCCTCAATCACTGGCTCAGCGCTTGACGCGAACCCGCGTGTTTCTCTGAAGGATCTGCACAGCAGTGTGGTATCTGGCGGACATGAAGATAGGCTGGTAAGCCTGACGTTTTTGCTCACAATGTCCGTGGTTGACATCGATGAAGGAACCACTTTCTCTAGTTTCTGCGCTAGTTTCCAGCAAGAATGCCGGTGCAGCGGATTTGCTAGCGCTTATGGCCGAGTGCAGTCCTGCGCGGGAGGTCGTGATAGCGCTGCAGGAAGCACTGGAACATGTCGCCTCTCAATATGACGATGATGCGGAGGACGATGCCCATCGTAACCTTGCGAAGAGCCTCGTCCAAATTATTGATTTGTACTCTGCAGGTAGGCATCCAGTGTAATTGGGGTATCATCTACTACAACTTCGCATAGCTATCCCACGACTGAAGTTGCGACGGAAGACGGCCACCGAGACTATTGATCCCCTGCTTCAGGAGATCACGCGTGTGGTGAACCTCGCGAGCACCAATTGTGCACGCGACGATGGTAGGGAAGTACTTTCAGCTGTCGCAAGGCTCGCCGGCAGCACATTGCGATGGATCGACAGCCTTGACATCGACCGTGCGGCTGCAGAGGAGGCGAAGGTACGCTTGATAATTACCATAGCAGTCAGTCAAGTTGACGTGCCAATATAGCGAAGGCTGTCTCAGGCATTAGAGGACGCACTCTCTTCATGCTCGGGAAGTATACAATCTGCGTTATCGCAGCGTACATTCAACGAGCTATACCCGCGGCTTGCTCGTATGTCCGGGCCCTTACCTGATGGTTGGGAGGAAGGCGCGAATGCGGTCAAAAACGCAGGGGTATGCAGAGGCGGTTTTCATGTAACTATCCTCCACTGACTTTAATGTATAGATATCTCACGGTGCCTTGAACGGCGCGACTAGCACGTCCGCCGCGTCAATAGCCTCATTAATATTAGCTAGCCACTCGACAGAAACCCCCACAGCCGCCACCCTTGCCGCCGCAATGCCAGCCCTAATCATCTCTCTCCAAACCAACATCGCCCTCGACGAATCCCTCGCCCTCCTCCTTCGCGTCCTTAGCCAGCCGAACGTCACTATCTCTCCCGACCAGCTCTTCCCCCTCTCCACCCTCCTCCCCACCGTCGCCAGCATGCATCCGGACCCGACCATCCGGCACATCAGCTTCCGCGTCTTATCTCTCCTCTTGCGCGCTGCGCCCTCACATGTGCGGTTGGATATTCTGAAGGAGCTGACCGCGGACGAGTCGTTGCCACAAATGATGGTCGCTGCGATTGGGCTTGTGAAGGAGGCGTTTCTGGAGGGACTCAACAATGGAGACACGGATGTGTTCGGGTCGAAGAGAGCGCTGCAGGAGCTGGGTGCCACTGTGCTAAGGACGAATCCTCCGGACTTGCTAGAGGGAGTGGACAAGGAGAAGTTTTTGGAGAGCGTGGAACCGAGGCGGTTGACGGAGATCTTAAGCTTGGTCTATGTTTTGTTGAACAGGGATACAGAGAATCAAGTACGAGCGCTTCCATTTGTTTCTTTGTTTCGACTAATCACACACACAGACCGGTATTCGGGATAAGGACACACTGCGAGCATTGGAGGCAAATATTCTGAAGCCCTTGCGAACGAGGCTCGCGGAATGGATGAATGGAGGCGACGGAGAGGGTCACGGTAAGGCATAATTTACGAGAGCTATCCTTGAGCTTACGCCGCTTGCCAGACCACGATATGATGTCCTTGGTCGGGCTATCCATAAGCCTTGAGAGGGTCGATGCCACCATCTCGGGATTGAGTACGTCTTAGATTCTGTTATCCCTATATCATGTACATGGAATCAATTCGAAGCGCTCTATGCTCTATCGCGCACTTGTCGATAACTCTCGTCCACCACTTTCCCTCACTTCGCCCCACCCTCCAAATACTCCTTCACTGTTGTCCAATGGTGCCCCTCCCACAACCCATTCGCCCCACCCGCGCCATCGCCCTCCCCGACCACCGTATCGATGCTCAGCAGCCCCCGTTCCGTCACGCGCTGCAGCTCCGCGACGAACTCCGAGGGGAGGGGGATCTCCGGGGACACGGGGATCACGTCGACGCGCTCGATGGGCGCGTTGAAGGTGGCCGCGAGGCTCTTGAGCGTGATGCGGTCGCCCTCGATGCGGAAGGCCTTGTTGGCGAGGGCGGAGAGGGGATAGGTGGTGACGAGGTGGGCGACGAAGGCTGGGCGGGGGGTCAGTGGTTGATGCAGGAGCTGTTTGATACGGTAGGTATTAAGTGCAGGAGCGGGACTTACCACCGATGTCGGGGTTGGTGGTGACGGAGAACTCTCGCTCGCCGGTGACGGAGTTGAGGATGTTGACCTTCTTGTTGGCGTTGTACCCGACGAGCGTGGCGATGAACTCGGTGAAGCAGCCGGGCTAGGTATGATATGGTCAGCTCCATAGAAACATTTCCGATGCGATTGCACTCACGAAAATACGCAAAGACGGAAGTCCAATCGCCTCGAGATGATCTACATAGCAGAGGTCAGCTCGAATATCTCTGCCTCGGATACTCAGCAAGTACTCACCAGCGACCTCGATCTTCGGCAACAGATAATGCGGCGCCTCCCCCTTCTTCCACCCCTTTGTCGGCGTGCCAAACTCGCTCGGCACAAAAAGCTGCACATCCGCCTTCTTCGCCGCGCTCCCCAGCGGAATTTGCTGCGGGACCGCGAAGTGGCCGACCGGCGCAATGACGACTTCGACCTTATGCTCGCGCAGGACGGCCGCGGTGCCCTCGATGTCGTCGTAGTCGATGCCGACGTGGGTGACGCTAGCGGGCAGCCAGTCGGGCCGCGGGGTGGACTTGCGCGTGAGGACAAGGGTGAAGGTGTCGGGGACCTTGGCGAGGGCCTCGACGGTGGCCTTGCCGATCGCGCTGTTGGCGCCGGCGACGGCGAAGGATTTGAAGCTGGAGGACATGCTGGTGATGGTTTGGTGTTTGGGCAAATGAGGTGACTTGAAAGCGACGCGGGATCGGCGGTGATGTTGTTCGAGTAGCACTCACCCCAGCCTTTATACGCCTGCCTTTCGAAGCTCGGACGCCAACTCTACAGCGAGGAGACGTGTGCGCCAGTCGCTCTCGGCATCCGTGCTGGAGATGTGTCCACATTCGTGTTCACTCGGCGCGTAAATCCGTCGTGTCTCGGACGATGCCATCGAGACGCGCAGGTGGTGGCCGGGTACAAGCCGTGCTCGCATGCGCGGATCCTTCGTCGTTTCACGTGCTCAAGTCGTCATTGCGATTGTTAAGGAACGCCCTCTTCGACCTTCACTCCGTCGAGGGTAAGGGGGGTCCAAGTCGAGGGCCTTCCGCGGGCGACCTCCGATGCCAGCATCTGCCTCGACGGAAGGCATGCGCGACGATCCGGCGAGGTGGAGATGGTCGGAAGCAGAAGTTGAAACACGGGAATTGCCGGACGGAACCGAATTCTCACGTGACGAGATACTGTTCGTTTTGCTGGCTCAAGTTCTCCTCGATGAGCTCTGGGGAATTCGAGGGACCAAACGAGTCGCTCTGATAGAGGCTTATCGCCAGGAGGATATTTCGGGCTCGCGGAGATGACTCTGAGTAGTGGTCGGCGCGAAGGACGTGGCGCATTCGCGGCGGACGTTCAATCTACCCGCTCCTCGTAGTTCCTCCTCGTAGTTCGGTTTATACCACCCCGTCACGGGATATGCAACACTTTCACGGCTCTAGCCATCATCGCCGCAGATCTTGCCCGTATCCTACAAGATTAAATACAGCGCAAGGATTGACATGTATACACCTCCTTGAATATTTTCAGCCATTATGGGATGTGGTAGACATGAAGATGGGCGGTGTTGCATTCGGAGGGGTAATGCAACACTTGGTAACGCTGTGACAGCCTCCGGCATCTTCGGCAGGGCAATGTTTTGTGGCGTGTCCCTGGTTCGAGCCTTGCTACGCGCCGTCTGTGTTGCTCAAGCTGCAGCAATTCCAGCGAGTCGACACGGCATGTATCATCTATAGATGCGTAGGTAGCGTATTATAATGCAATTATATCAAAATAATGAATGGGAGCTGATGAATAGTAGGACAATAAACCCCGGCATCAGCGAGAAGATGGGAAAGGATATGTCGACGAGGTGGAAGGGTCGGAGAATGTGTTAGAGTGAGCAGGATGCGCGTGAGGATGATTCGAGTGATAATGCGGATTATAATGTGCATAAGGGTGATATCTAGAAAAGTTGGGAACAGGTGCAGACAGGTGGAAAGCAGCGGTTGAAGTACAATTCGGAGGGGAAGGGCTACTTGCATTGTTCGTAATCTCCCCAAGGTGTGGGCGCGAGGGCGGTATGACGGCATGCGATGGATATGAAGGATGGTCAGGTAAGGCTGGGGTTAGGCCGGGAGGTGGTCCTTCCGACATTGCTGCGAGATTGGGCTCGGGAGGAGGTACTTCGGCGGGCTGGCGACGCCCCTTTCGTGTAAACATTGCGGAGAATTGTTCCGTCTCCTTGAGCTCCGGATGCGCCTCGAGGTGCTCCTTGACACGCAACTTCAGCGACGCGACCTGCCCCTTTTCGTCAAGCCCTAGACACCACGCAAGTTGCCGCAGCTGCGCAAGATTCATCTTGTATGAAGGCGTTTCGAAGACAATGCCGGTCTTGCCCTTCGACACGCGCTCCCAACGATACCCAGCCGCTGCATCTTGCTTCTTCTGCTGCACGTCATCCTTATGTTGCTTCTTCGCCCGCGTATTCTCGTCGCGTATATCACCTTCGACAACAAGCTCGTCGGCCGTTGTGAATCGCGAGCCCGTGCTAAGCGTGAGATTCCGGCGCGATGGGTTCGTTTTGGCGTTGAGCCGGGCCTGCAGCGCTTCGATGCGCTGGCCGCCGAGAATGGCGTACGTCTGCGCTATGTCACGTTCCTCCCGAGCGCGGCGAGTACGCTCCTTTGATCGTTTTGCCTTCGCGCGGAAGAACGCGACGTGGTCCGAGTCTGACGAGCCAGGCTCGCTAGGCGAATCCGGAGGGTCATCCCGCATGCGAACAGCCTGAATCCGCTCGAGAATGACGTCCCCGGCTTGGGGTAACGGCAGGTTGTGGGCTGAAGCTGATGGCGATGCGGTCGACGATGGTTGGTCGATGTCTTCAACCTCTCCTACGTCTGCTGCGTCTTCGGCCTCATCGTCCGCATCGTCACCATCCTCCTCCTCTTCCACACCCGCGGTATCATCTGCCTCGTCGCCGTGCGCCTCGAGATCCGGACCCTGCGCCGCCTGGATGCCACGGTCTGCTTCGGCGTGTGATCCATCATCTGCGTCTGCCGATACCATCGCCGGTTCCTCGTGTCCGATCTCCTCATCGTCCTCCATGTCACTCCCGCTCTCCGACGAAGATTCATTCGTGTCGACATCGGATGGGATCTGCGGAAAGCCTGCCGGAAGCTGCGCTTTTGTCGAGGTTGATATCGAAGGCGCGAAGTCCCGATCTGACCAGACACTGGCACTGCAGCGCGGCGTCCCATCTGGCTCGACAGAGAAGCCAGTCTCGCACCACGCGTTTTCAATAACTTCCGGGGTGAGTGCCGACCGCCGCACCTTCATGTACTCGCGTACAACCTCGTTGAGCTGTATAGGAGTGCCCCGCTCCGATAGGATCTCGCGTGTGCGAATATCCCATGCTGTCTTCAAGGGCCCGAACGCGCCAACGTCGCAAGGCTGCATGCGGTGCGTCGCGTGCGGAAGTCCGACGAAGATGTGTGTGTTGTGCTCACGCGCATATTTCGCAGCCTTGTTCTTCACATGGGATTCGTGGCCATCGAGGGTAAGGAGAATGGGAGCGTCTGGGTCGCCGTGCTGCTGAGTGTCGGGAATGAAGGCGGTCTCAAGCCAGTTTTGGAAGATATCTTCGTTGGTCCACCCAGTATCTGACGTACAGATCCTGCAAGCCGGTCAGTCTATCAAGCTATACTTTGAGGCTGAAGTAGCACGCACAATGGATTCCCTTCTACGTCCTTGCCCCACGACGGGTCAAACAGAGTTCCCGGTACTACAAAGCAAGGTCGGGCCTTCAGTGTTCCATCGAGGAAGATGGAGTCGAGAACGGTGACAAGGGTCAGGTCGTCAGCCTCAATCGTGTATCTGGACGTATCTGACGAGCTGAACAGGTACACGGTATTCGAACCGGACCGCTGCCCGCAGAGTTGGAACCCTATCTCGTCCATGTTGGCCGTCTTGTCTGCTGTGACGCGCTGCGCCAGGAAGAAGTCGTCGAGTTGCTTGCATGCCCTGGATACTGCAGTCTTGTTGAATGCCTGTGCGCGCAGCGGATCGAGCCGTCGGCCGCGGTTCTGGAGCAGGTCGCTATGCCGCCCAATAAACCGATAAACCCAGATACGCGACGGTTTCCGTCCGCAGAGTCTCTGGATGAGCGGACCAATGGTGCGCTTGCAGAACGGCCTTCCCATCTCGCCCAAATATTGTGTCCATTCCACCGCTATCTCCTCAACGTGGCGATGGATGAGGTGCTGCCGAGCGTGGGCAACGTCGCGCGGCTGCGTCTGTCCGTTGTACCGACGCGTGAGTGTCGAAGTAGCCTTGATGTGGTTGTCGCGAGCAGCAGCTCGAAGCGACTTATACACGCCAGTCCGATAACCTTCCATCGCCACCTGAAGCCGCTTCTCCTGTTCGTGTCGCAGAATGGCGTTCGCGCGATATTTCTTTGTGGTGGTGCCCACTTTGGTAGGGGGCTGGTTCTTCTTTCGAGAAGCTCGGACCATGGTTACATTGTATTGGATGAAATGACTGTTATATTTCGAGGTGAGAGCAAGGGAGGGAACAATTTATCGGTAGTGAAGATGACGACGACGCGAGCGCGACTCAGCAAGGTCCGTGTTTGCCGGTGTGCCGATGAACGCCACAAATGGCGCCGCAAATTCCGTCACGCTCGAAACAGACGGATGCAACAACACCGTTGTTAGCAGCATTCCCTCGTATATAGCTAGCTCCGAGCATACAGACAGTGTCTCAAAGGTATCATGTAGCTCATGTATTATTTCTGAGAATTTAGGGGGCACCGACCACCACCCAGCCGCCGATCTAACGTGTGTTCACTCTATACAGGCACTGATTCCAGGTATTCATCATTTTCTACATGTTCGCACAGAGGGTCGTTTGTTTCCATATACTACTACATACTGCTCAATAGCTCTCTGTACTTCTCTGTAATATTACACAAGGCATATATCGGGAGATGCGAGAGCAGGCGCGGTTTGTTGCACTTCTGTTATCAGTTGATCGGGTGTTGCATATCCCGTGACGGGGTGGTAGGACTCACTCCTCTGGAGCGCTATCGGCATGACTCACCATGACACTTGTTCTGACTTTATCTTATCGGATATCGTCCCACATCAAATGATCTGGACTGTGCCTTGCCATTGATCGAGCGCCGCTCGCCACCCCCTTGCCCCGGTCGCGCGCCAGACCGGACACCGCAGTCATCATGCGCAGCCGCCATCTCTCTTTTCTTACTGCTTCACGGGAACGCAGCTCTACTCCTCCTTTTCACTCTGGCTGACGATGAGGGCTGCTGTGGTTGCATCCCTGGCTTCCCTGGCTATCGCGAGCTCCATCCCGGCGCTTGATACGCAGGACCCTCTTGATACGCTCGCTGCCAGCGTACCGCCGGCGGTGGATTGGGATTTGGATGCTCTACCTAACGAGAACGCGACTGGGCACCTCATCTTCGAGACCGTCGGCTCCCTACTCCAGCATTGGCCCAACACGCGAATGCGCAATGGTGCGTCTAGTCCGCCCGCGTCAATGATCATTCTATAGCTAACACCTCCCCTCCTCCAGGACACAACCTCGTCCCCGGAATCGTTCGCCCCGGCACCCTCCTCTACCACGGCACCTACAAGAACGAAGTACCCCAGGTCCCCGAATGGCTCGCCATGGACCCCGAGCACTCGTACATGTTCTGCCGCGGCCCCGGCGGCGCGGGCTGCTGGCACCTCACGCTCGTCGCAACCCGCCCGCTGAACGTGCTCTACTTCGACGGGAGCAGCGCGGCGAAGATGCCCGGGGGGTCGCTGGATACGCAGGATCTGACGGCGTGGGGGCAGCTCAATGACTCGTGGTCGATGCGGAAGGAGAGGCAGAGGATTGATGATCTGTGTGCGTGGGGGAGGAAGTATGAGATCGATGGGTTTGTGAGGATGGAAATGGATTTGTGAGTGCGGATTAATCTTGGCTCGTGGGATGGTGCTGATGGGTTGCAGCGAGATCATGTACTGCGACTTCACGGATGGCGTAGAGGTCGTGTCTTTCCTCAACCTTGCTGGTGGACGCGAGATGCCCCGTGGACCTCCGGGGCCCCACCTGCACAAACACGACATCCCAGGGCCTGACTTGTCCGGGTACCGTGGCCCGCACGGAGCACCTGCGGTTGCCTCAGCATTTACCGGCTTCCAGTCCGTCCTCTCCGGCTCCTGGAGCAATTTCTACCCAGGCGACCAACGCATCGAGCTTGACGTCTCGCGGCTCATATCCTTCTACGACACGGCAACATTTCCCAGCCTCATCGACGCGCGCTACGGCAAGGAGCGCTGGGACCATCGCCTCATGGGCATCAGCGAATTGGACACGAAGACATACGAGCAGACCCTGGACGCCCACCTGAAGGCCGCGCCCTCTCGCAGCGGCATCGACTGGCGGACGCTGATCCACGTCATCGTGAACCGCCTCGCCGACCGACTCGAGATTCTCGAGTACGCGCTCAACAAAACGGTGACGCAGGATGAGAACACGCTCATCCGGTGGGCGAAGGAGGCGCAGGCGCACACGCGTATTATGCTCACGCCGTACTTGCTGACAACGGTCGTGCCGCCGAGTAATGCGATGACGGATCTCTCGTGGGCGGCGCCGGCGTACGAACTTTGCAGCACGGCGCATACGGCATATATCTCGTCGAACCCTGCTGTTTTGGCGACGCTCTCGGATTCGGAGCGGCTCATCCTCGATGGCATCGAGCAGACGACGAAGGAGATTTGCCGAACGGTGACCCGTATGTGGGCACAGGGAGTGCTCGCTGGCATCGACGAAGAGTTGATCCATGAGGATGATATCGACGAAGTTAAGCTCAGGTCCCTCACGAAGTCCTGGGCAGCGGAGACGCAGCGCCTGATGAACTGGCTTGACTGGAGCGTGTGGGTGAAGTGCAAGCCCGGGTGCTCCTTTGAGGTGAGTTACCCCTGCTGAACATCTCGAATAACTTGCTGACGACCGCGTAGGAAATTTGCTACCTTCCGACATGGCCTTTCTTCATGGGTCGCGGGAAGGGACCCAGTGGTCCTCGAGGGCCTGGCGGTCCCAGCGATCCTAACGGGCCCAAAGGTTCCGGTGGTCCCGGAGGACTGAAGGCTTTAAAGGATTCCGACCGCTATCACCAAGGTCCGCCAGTGCCAGACGACCCGGACTGCATCAGACCTCAGCCAAGATGCGTCCCGCGTTTCGGGGAAGGGATGTTCTGAGTGTGCGTTTGTGCTTTGTTTTCGATTGGTTGTATAGATACAGTGCTATTCTCTACTGATGCGTAATGGATATGTATAATGGATGCAGCCTCGGAATTTTGACGCCTGCTGGACGAACGACCACGCGAGGAAAGGTAATCATAACATTGACAGGTTATTGACATTTCCGGAACAGGTCCCCATTAGGCTCGTGCTTCGTTGACGAGCTCAACAGGAGGCGCCAGATCTGCGTCTTCCTTCCTGCCCCCATCGTCTTTGCGATGCAGCGCGCGACCCCGCCGCCGGCGCAGGTAAGCGTGACGCCCGTTCGACAAGTCCAGTCTGCCTAACCGCTTTCCCAGCGCCGTCAGGCTCTTGGCGACATCGGCAACCTTCCAGCAGTGCCTAGGACACCACGCAAAGCGGGAGCCACGCCAATTGGCAGGCAAGGTGCGTTAGAATGAGGTACAGTCTCGCTGAGAAGGACTAACACGACCCAATCAGGTCCGGTACGACAAAGAAATGGTGGCGCTCAGGGTGTTGGCGAGCCACAGGTTGCAAAGGTAAGTCTGTAATTCATCCGTTTGTTGCCCATTACGCTGAGCGGACTCCCGTCAGCCCTCTGTCACCACCCAGGCAGCCGCTGTGCGCCAGGAGGCTGAACGAACCTGCACGAAATTAATCACGGATTGCATCGTCACATTCGGCGCTGGCGTCGTCGTCAAATCTATGATCCCCGGCTTCCAGACGACCACCGTCAGGATCACCGGACTTCCTTCCAACACAACCTATGAGTCCCTCTCTGGTTTCGTCTCACGCCACAATATCGCGCTTAGTCGCTACCACATCACCTCGCCTAATCCATCCAAGGTCGCGTATGACATCCGCACTGATGCGTTGGGTGCTGGCCGACTTGCGCAAGCCTTAGAGGCCTCTTTTGGCGACAGTCGGTATCTTGATGTGACGATAATCGACGAGCGACCAGGTAGCATGGTCAATACGCTACCTCACGGATTCCCGCTGCTCGCTTGGTGGAGCAAACCCAATGTTGGCTACTCGGCAACCCTCCCCTCTCTTGCTGTCGCGCTTTCAAAGGCGAAGGAGCTCAACGGCAAGCCCCTGGGCGGCTCCCCGGTCAGCGTTAAGCTGCCACACCCTTCGCCGCGGATTATTGTGGAAAACGTCCCCCGCTCGATTACCGCAGAGCAAGTTGCCGCCTTCGTTGGAGTTACGGACGTTACGAGACTACGCGTGAAAGAGGACGACGTGGACGCCGCCTTGGAACGATTGCTCGCACATATGGACCAGCATGGCTTCACGGCGATGCAGGCAGAGGACGTCAGCCAGCCCACCGATACTCACGTCAAAGTCCGAATATGCTTCGATGACCAGCTTGTCACCAAGCGCGCGCGTTACTACCTCCACGGCCGGGCGTTTCACTGGGATCGTCGCACTGTGGTTTATACGCGTCTGGAGAAGACCTTCCAGTACAAGTTGTCGGTGCCTGCGAAGCAGTATAACATTCAGCGACAGCAATGGGACGCGCTCGCAGACAGCCGGAATGCTTGCGTGATGCGAGTCAAGAGCTCGCCGACTTCGAGCGTCGTAACTATACATATCTCGGGAACGAACAAGTCGGCGGTGGGCCATCTAAAGGTTCGCGTGGAGGAGCTTGCTCGAGGGCAGACAATCGTTGCACGGATGCCAGCGGGGCTCCCCGACAGCTTCTTCGCCATAGCTAGGTCACGAAAGGGGGTGCTGTTGGTGCATGACAAGTTCAATCGTGTCCTGACGGCGTTTGGGAACCCCGCTGCTGTAGCGCTCGCCCGGGCTCACATCACGAAACATCTGGACCGCATACTGTCCGTCGCGACGTATATTCGACTACAACCGGCGGTAGTCCCATACTTCCTTCGCGAAGGGCTCGCCGGGCTCAGAGAGGAGCTGGGGGTGGATAATCTCTATCTCAACGGCCCCAAGGCCCGTTGCGTGATCATCGTCCCCGGCGGCGACGCTGTGAAGCTCGCTGTCCAGCGTCATGTCGAAGAGGCTGCGAAGGCTCGTACGGCTGCGACCACTCTCGACACCACTTGCTCCGTCTGCTACACGGAGGCATCGGTGCCCTTCCGCTTCGACTGCACCCACGTCTACTGCTCTGGCTGCGTGAAGCACCTGCTTACGAGCGCGGTGGAGAACAAGGCATTCCCTCTGGTCTGCGTCGGTAACGAGGCCAAATGCGGCGTGCCCATTCCCCTCTCGACCATCCGGAAGTTCCTCAACGACGAGACCATGGACAGGGTGTTCGAGGCCGCCCTCACTTCGCATATAGAGAGGAAGCCGAATCAGTGGCGGTACTGCCCAACGGTTGCTTGCGAGCAGATTTACGCTGCCACCGGCGACGTTGAAGGGACCTTCGCTTGCCCTTCCTGCTTCGTCACCATCTGCACCTCTTGCCACGAGGAATCGCATGCCGGCAAGACCTGCGCACAGCATGCCCGGGAAACCCAGGAAGCCCGGCGCAAGAAGGAGGACAAGCTCAATCAGGTGCTCATCGACCAGAAGCACTACAAGCGGTGCCCCAACTGCCAGATCCTCGTCGAGAAGATGGTCGGCTGCAATCGCATCGTGTGCCGATGTGGCGTAAACTTTTGCTGGCGCTGCGTGAAGGTGTTCTCAAGGGCGATGATCTACCAGCATATGCGGGAAGCGCACGGGAATATCGGGATGGGCGAGGACGTGCCCGCGGAGGTGCATGCGGCGGCGCAGGAGGCGGTGCCGGTGAGGGTCAATGCGGCGGAGATGGAGGAGCAGCGTGTTTTGTTGGAGCAGTTTCGGGCGCAGAGGGATCAGGCGCGAGCTCCAGCGCAGGTCGTGCCGCCTGCCCAAGCTCAGCAACAGGCGCCCGTGCAGCAAGAAGCGCCTGCGCCAGTCCGTCAGCAAGCGCCTGCTGCGCGAGTTCAGCAGCAGGCGCCGCCCGCGCCGGCTCAGCAACCAGCGCCGGCCCAGCAGCAGGCGCAGAGGCAGCCAGCGCCGGTACAGGCGCAAGCTCAGGCGCCAGCGCCAGCGCAGCCAAGACCTCAAGCGCAAGTCCCGGTTCAGCCCGCCCAAGCTCAGGCTCAGGTCGCTCAGCCGGCGCAAGCGCCCGCCCAACCACAAGCTCGACCGGCACCGGCACCGGCACCAGCGCCAGCACCTGCTCAACCGCGGGCTCAGCCAGCTCAAGTGCCGCCACAACCGCGGGCTGAACCACGCCCTGCCCAGCCGCAGGCTCCTCCTGTTCAAGCACCACTTCAGCCACAAGCTCAACCTCGCCCAGTCCAACTACAAGCTCGACCAGCACCAGCACCTGCGCAGCCGCAGGCACAACCGCGCCCCGTCCAACCACAGGCTGCACCCGCGCCGGCGCCTGCTCAACTGCAAGCCCAACCTGCTCGAGCTCCTGCTCAACCGGTACAGGCCCCAGCTGCACCTGCGCCAGCTCGTCCACCGGCTCAAGCCGCTCAAGCGCCAGCTCAGCCACGGGCACAGCAAGCTCAACCACCGGCTCAACCACCGGCTCAACCACCCGCCCACCCTCAAGCTCGACCAGCGCAAGCACCTGCTCAGCCGCAAGTCCAACCCAGGCAACCGGTACAACAGGCTCCACCGGCGCCGGCGCCAGCAGCCCAACCGCAGGCTCGACAACAAGCTCCACCGGCACCGCCAGCGCCAGCTCAACCGCAGGCTCAACCGAGGCAGCCGGCCGCGCTGCAAGCTCAGCCCGCCCAAGCTCCTGCTCAAGCACAAGCGCCACCGATCCAGCCTCGGGTGCAGCCAAGGGCGCCTGCTCCTCAGCAGCAGCCCGTCCCTCCTCGACAGCCTACTCCTCCTCAACAGCCCGCGCCTCCCAAGCAACCGATCCTAGCTCAGCAGCCTGTTCGTCCGCCGCAGCCTGTCCCTCCTCAACTGCCGGTCCCTCCACCTAAGGCTGCCCCTCAGCCACAACCCGCACCTCGGCAGCAACCAATCCCAGCTCAACGGCCTGTCGCTGCACCACAGCCTGCTCCTCAGCAGCAACCTGCCCCGCTCCAACAGCCTGTTCGCCCACCGCAGCCTGTTCGGCCAGCACAGCCTGTCCCTCGACAGCAGCGTGCTCCACCCCAACAGCCTGAGCAACCCCAACAGCCTGCACGCCCACCACAGCCCGCTACTCAGCAGCAGCCTGCTCCTCCCCAGCGGCCTGCTCCTGACGCTCCAGCGGCTGCGGCAGCCAACGTCGCCGACCCACCATCTCCACGCGCGGACGCTGACCGTATTCGATTACACGAGCTTACAGTAGCGCAAATCGTGCAGCTACGCCGTCTACTCCTCGACCGCGAGCAGGAGCTTGCCCCGCATCCGATCCCGGGTGAAAGGCAGGATCCGCATGTCTCGGTGCGGGCTTTTGTGATTTCTCCACCTGGACAGCAGGTGGTGGACGCTCGTCGTCAGTTACTAGTTCGTGTGCGGCCCGTGCAGCGATTTGTCGAGCGCAGGTACCAGGACGCAGCGGTGCAGACAGAAGAGGTAAGGGTCGAGCCGAGACTATCATATGTTGCCCAAGCTGAAGCTCATCAGGTCGCCGCTGTGCCGGCACGTGTGGCGCGAATAGACGCCGCGGTCGATGCAACTGCAGCGCCCCAAGCTCAACGCGCGGAAGTCGAAAGAGGTATCGACAACGAAGATGCGGCGGCCGGCGTGAAGGCAGAACCAGTTGAGGAAGAGGCAGTGGACGGGGAGGCCTTCCGAGACGCACGCGAGGACGCCGAGGCCGTAGAGGAGCATGCCGGAGCGGTCGGTCCAGGACGTGGAGGCGCCGAAGGAGCTGCGACTGCGCGCAATGTCGCACGGGAGGCGGTCCAGGACAACAAGGGGGAAGGGGAGGATAGAGAAGACAAGGAGGATGGGCCGGAGGAGGACGACGACGATGAGGAAGATGAAGAAGAGTTGTATTGGGGCGTTCAAGGCTTCCTCCACGCTAAACCTCGACCTACTCGCCGAGTTTACCGGGAGCAGCCTACCGACGACGACGACGATCTCGGAGGACCAGGCTACGGCTGCATGGTGATGTGAAGAGGAGGTATAGAACTGCTGGACAGCATCGCGCGCACTACTATTCCCGGAACTGTTTACGGTCATTTGCACACTCACTACGTCTTGTATCTGTACACTCACTATCACACCACGGATAGACGACCTTGTAGCACCCTACGCATTGTACATTGAGCTTGGAGAACGATTGTATATTAGCCATAATAATTCGAGTCTGGCGAAACATATGAAACGATACTGCAGACGCGTACAGAGCGATTACGATCAATCGGCAAAGTCTTTCGAGACATGAACAGGCAGAATGGTACGTATGGAAAACCAAGAGGCGAAGTGGTCGACGAAGAGGAACAAAGGACGGTGCTCGATGCGACAAGTGATGCTCGATGCAGAGACGAGAAACGGAGAACGAAAGTGACAGGGCATTCGATACATACGGCGGTACAATTCGGTATTATGGGTTGAGGAACGCGATCGGTGCGAAGTGTCAATGCGAAAGCGACGACACGCAGGCGAAGATTAGAGCGCATCCTCCGGATCCCACTTGTTGATGCGCGCGAGCGGTGCGTAGTAGTACTGCTTGTACTTCTTCGTCTCGCTGCGCTTCGCCAACCGCGGGAACATCATCTTGATCAGCGAGGCGCGCTCCTGGTCCGGATCGCGCTCAGGGACGTAGAACCACTGCGCCTCGACGCCGTCGCCCTGAATGACCATCAGTATGCAATCCTGAAAAACCGCGTCGATGAACGCACCTGATAGCTGCTCTCCACCTTGCCGAACAAGCCCGCCTGCTCCGCGCCTCGCTCGAGCACGCTAGCGAACTCGGTATGCCACATGTCCTCGGCTTGCTTATCGAGAAGATGCGGGTACGCCTCGAGCACGGCGCGGCAAAGCGTGGTGAGAGTTTGCGACGAGGCACGCGACGCGGCCATGCTCTGGATCAGCATGCCGCGAACCTCATCGTCAGGACTGGGACCTGTAGACTCGGGAGGCGGCTGCGGCTTCGCGCGCTTGTATGTTGAGGGTGGCAAGGAGGGCTGATCGGCGAATGTGGTGTCGGACAGCTTCTCCAGCGTTGTGCGCCGTTTGCGCGTCGGCCGCTGGGGTTTGGGCGCGGGCTCGTCCGTCTCTCCGTCGGACGTCGCGGCCATGCTATCCCCGCGTACCGACTTCGTTGACCATTTCTTCGAGCGCGCCTTCGTCGACTTCTTGGGAGGTGGTCGTACTTCCTCTTCCTCTTCTTCCTCCTCCGACAACGGCGAGGAAGCCCTCTCAGGCTCTGGCGAAAGAGTCTGTCGCGAGCGCTTGCGAGCTGGACCAGGGTCCGCGTCATCTGTCTTGCGCTTCTCGGATGACGAGCCCGTGTCATTGGTGGGCTCTTCCGTAATCCGAGCATCGGCTTTCGCGACAGGCGCAGGCTCCGGCACATGCTCCTGTCGCTCCGCTGGAGGTGGTGTCGGCGCGCGAGACGGGGTACTCGGCTCGCAAGGAAGCATCGGCGACCGCGACTTCGTCCGCTTTGCAGGACACGGGAGCACATCGTGTACGTGGTTCTCCTTGTCGCCAGCGAGGACTTTGGGAAGTAGGTCGGCGTTCGGTTTCGACTGGACAGACGAGATTTGGCACGAGGCGGAGGGACGTAAGGGCTGCTGCGCGGGGACTACTTCTTGCTTGACTGGGGCATCATTCGGGCTGTCTTGTTCGGTAGGGGCGACCTCGGGTGCTGCTTCGACTTGAACATCCGTAGGCGGGTCAAGTGACTCGTCCTGTGGGCGAATCGCTGTTAGGCGCGCAGCGAGGTGGGCCAGACGCACTCACCATAGCGGCAGATGGCTCAACGATCGCCCTGACTTCCAAATCCACTACCATGGCCTCTACGCAGGACGCTTCCACCGTGACAGATGCTGGGGTGGCTTGATGCGATAGCGATAGCGGCGACACCGGCGCATTTTCGTCCTCCGATAATGGCGAAGTCGGGGGAAGTAGAGGGGACGATGGTGGCATGGGATCATCGATCTCGTCGGGGCTTTCGGGGCTAGTATCCTGAGGTGGTGTAGAGGCTATAGGAGAATCGTCTGCGGCGGGTGATGGAGGTGATTCGGGTGACGAGTCCGCCTCCGTTGCAGGTGCTGCCTCCGGAGGCGTCATAAAGGGAGATGGTGCAACGGTAATTGGTGCTGGCTCCGAAGCTGGGCGAGCGAATGTCGATGAGGTGGAGATGTCTGCCATGGTGATTGACGGTTCGGACTTGCGAGGTTGATGGGAGGACCGGGGCACGACGGGTTCGTACTTCCAACGGCCGCGCTCAGCGGATGTCTGGAAGTAAGATGTCCGCCTGTAAGACAGCCCTGTGATTTCGTCCTCGTAGACGTCCTCCCCTTCGCTCTCCACTTCTTCGTCGGAGAAGAACACTGAGTCGTACCCAGGACCCTCTGCATCTTCCGAGGCATCGTCCGCGCTCATCGTGCTGTCATCCGCGTAGTACCCAGACGAGGTCGAGCTCGACGTCAAAGGAGGAAGGTCGTCGCCGCCGAACATAGTGCGAAAGGAGGGGAGGGTGATCTTGCCAGCCGACGGCTTCCTTGTAGGCGAGACATCCCTGCGCGTCGGTCGACTCGCGCGCCCCAGACTTTTGTAGTCGGGCGCGAGGGGGCTAGACTGGATGTGTACCGAGTCGCAGCGCGAATATGAAGTCATGGGGGACGTCGGGGGCGACGACGAGCGCGGCGGGGATGAAAAGTATGTCGAGCGGCTGTGGAAGTTGTCGGACCACACCGACGGCGGGGACGAGAGCCCGTCTGAGGTCGCCATGGACGTTCTGCGTGGTCGTGAAATATTCCAGGCGGACGACATGACGGTTTGAGATAAGGGTGTTGCCAAACAAATCAACAACCGTCGCGCTACAAACGAGGTCAGGTGAGATGCCGACATGCCGCGCCGGGGTGCGGCCCGCCCACCGATCGTGGAGCGCTACGCCCCACCGTCGGCCTGCGCTGGCGAATGTGCGGCAAAGAGACCGGCTATGGCAAGGAGGGTATGCATTCTTGTCCTTGTTCAGGTCATCGAGCAGCAAACGCTGTATTTTGGTCAGGCCAGGGTGGAACATTGGGTTTGTCACGCACCACTCAGCCCGGAATCCCCTCCGTCCTGGACGGCGTGTCGCATATCCAAGCGCCTCGACCTGCGAGGACTCCAGAGCAAGAGACTTGAGCTCGTTCATCCAAAGCCGCGACAGTAAACATGAGTTGAGTGGGAGAGACGGCGAAAGGAGGTGAAAGTGGGCGGAAGAGGCGAGCAACGGGCGCTTCGGGCGCCGCCCCGGATCGCGATCGGGATCTGCCGTTTTGTGGCGTTAGGGCTCTCGCAACTTGTCCTCCTCATGTCCTCGCCCCCCTCGCCATCTGGGCTCTCCTCGTCCTCGGAGGAGGAGTCGCGGGATGTGTATACCACGAACCCATATGCGAACCATCCAAGCTTAACGCCCACCGAATCAGAAGTGCTGTGGGAGTACGCAAAGCTCGCGCGGAGAATGAAGGAGGTGTGTAGCTAGCGATATGACTATTAGCGAAGCTCACTGCCGCGTAGATCACAGAAATCATGAAGGAGCTCACCCATGAGCAAGATCAGGCCGCACTCATAGGCCAGTTGCGCGTACTAGAGAAGAAGATGGGGTTCGTTATGACATTGGTGCGTTTCGCGTTGCACACCGTCGCGATGGTCGTTGACGCGTCTTCAGTTTCGCGCATCCGCCTGGGGCGTCATCAACGAGCGTGCAGCAGCCGGAGGCCCTTGAGAATCTGTATCATCATCGCGCTCGTCTTCATCTTGTATCGATAGTACATTATACCCTTCTTCTACACATGCATCCCCGCCATCTGCTTCTCCAGCACCGTCACGTTCGTCGCGTCCCAGATAACGAGGTTGCCATCGACGCCCGTCGTGCTGACCTGCGTCCCGTTGTAGTCGTACAGGCGCACACTCGTGATCGTGTTCTGGTGCACGGTGGGCAGCTTCGTGAGGCCCTGCGACCCCGCGGCGGCGGCCTGGCCGCGGGAGTCGGCGCTCTTGAAGACGTTGAACGCGCCCGAGTTAAGACGGCCGACAGTCTGAGCCTTCGCCGCGCCGACACTCTTCATGTCGTCGAGCGTGCCCGCGCCCGCCCAACCCTGGGACTCGTCGCCCTGGAAGACGACGGGGTGACAATCGTGACCCGCCGCGACGACGCTGTTCTCCGACGTCCACGCAAGCGTGACGAACGGCAGCGAGGAGATGCGCACGTTGAAGATCGCGTTGGTCGCTGGGTACACGACCGATACGGACGAGTCGTGCGAGACAAAAGCGAGCACATCGCCGGACGGCGAGAATGACACACCGTGCACCCATCCACCCGCAGGCGACGCGTACTCGCCGCACACGGTGTTGAACGGGAGCTTGCTCCCCCACACCGACGGTGCCGGCTTCTCGTCGACCTCCTTGATATACGCGGAGAACACGCGCGCCTTCATATCCGCGCTCCCCGCCGCCAGCAGCACATTGTTCGGGTGCCAGTCAACGGAGAGCACCGTCGAGCGGATCGGCTTCTTGAGCAGCTTCGACACCCACCAATTGTTCTCCGGGTCGAAGGAGCAGATCGCGATCGCGCGCGCGCCGCTGCCGACCGCGAACTTGTCCTCCTTGGGGCTCCAGCGCACGACCGTCGCCGCGCGGTTGATGCGCAGGAGCACAAGCGTCGGCTTCCACACCAGGCGGCCGGTCTCGGGGTCGGGGGTCTCCTGCCAGACGTAGGCGTTGCGGTCCTGGGACGCGGTGACGATGCGGTTCGAGTTGGGCGCCCAGTCGATGGAGGTGATCAGCTTGTCGTGCTCGGACAGCTGCTCGATGGGCGTCCAGCCATCAGGGCCCCCGCGCTGAAGGATCTGCGCGCTGTTAGAGTTGAGGGACACGGCGACCTCTGGGTATAAGACGCGATTAGACAGCTGCGTTCACGGAGATTGGCAGATCACGCACGAGAACGGTCCGCATTGAAAGCGTGCGCCGTAATGGGCGTCTGCGCGATATTGTAGACTTCGGGGGCCATTTCTAGGCAGGGGATGGAAGACCTTAAGAGATTTGTGGTAGGACTAGCAGTCTACTACCTCGAGGAGATGAGGGTAGGAGATCAAGGTACTGCGCGCGGCTATGACGAACGTCACGCCTCGCGTAACACGCTGTTGCGGCCGACCACTGCTCTCGTCCTGACTAGTCGCAGAATGCATGTGTACATAGCAAACAACACTAGAAAAGACAGATATACAGCAGCAGAAGATATAGATCACTCCTCGTCCTCCTCCACCCTCTGCCTCTTCTCCGCCGGCCCCTCCTTCAACCCCTTCATCTTCCGCGTCTGCAACTTGTTCAGGTCCTGCTTCCCCACATGCAACCTTCCCCTCAAGTCGCCCATCTCGTCCACCTCCATGTTCTTCCGCTTCTTCCCCAGCCCCTTCTCCACATCCTGCTGCTTCAACTTCGGCCGCTTCAGCGCCTGCTTCATCAGCTCCGCATCCGGCGGCTGGTGCCTGCGCAGCGACAAGTCGAGCGAGGGCCCCATCGGCACGAGCTCAACGCGCGGGACGCGGGTGCCGGAGTTGAGCAGCTTGGTGGTGAAGACGCGGAGGTGGACTTTGGGGAGGGCTTCGGGGGCGGCGGCGGAGGATGTGGAGGGATCGGTGGTTGAGGTGGTGTTAAGGCCGGGCGGGGTGGGCGCGCATGAGACGCTGATGACATGCTCGAGGCCCTTGAGGCAGATGGACTCGATCTCCTCGCCGTTGAAGAAGTCCATGAGCATGGACTTGAGCTGTACGAACCGCGGGTGGGTATCGAAGAGCTCAGAGGCGAAGTGCATCAATGGCTTGTGCCCTGGAGTGGATTTTGGCGTCTAGAGAAGGA
This sequence comes from Pleurotus ostreatus/Saccharomyces cerevisiae fusant, assembly GCA_024196135.1. NCBI lineage: Eukaryota > Fungi > Pleurotus ostreatus/Saccharomyces cerevisiae fusant. Next base: position 18,149 of record JAMQCK010000052.1, on the reverse strand, counting down.
AGGGGATGAGTTCGGTATGCTGTGTGACAAAGCGATGTGAGGGGACGCACCTTGAAGTCGCTCATCGGCACGAACTTATCCACACCGACCTCGATAACATCAAGGACCCGGTAATCGTACATCCGCACGAAAGTCAAGTTATTTGGTCGCTTCTTCGACGTCTGGCCGACAAGGAAGACACTCGCATCGTTCTTCTGTGCCCAGAACTCGAGTGACTGAGTGCCTTGCGGCTCGAAGGGGTGTACAACGTTCTTTTTCGAGAACGACACCGCGTCTGGGCGCTTCAGTGCCATCTATCCCATTATGAGCCTCAGATGCAGCCGGTAAGACTGGGGAACATACCAAGTCCTTCATCGCATGGTTCAGCACCTCTCCTGTGTGCGTACCCTTCACAAAGACAGCTGTCCGCGCATCTTCCACCGGCTTTGGTGCCCGTGCTTCAAGCGCGCGTTTTGAGCGGGCATTTTTGGGTTTTCTGAAAGATGCATCAGTCCCCCTCAGTCCTTCTGCTTATCGGCCTATGGAAGGAAGCATACGCACACTGTCCGTAACATGGCTGTCGGTGATCACAATTGAAGAAAATCTAGACAGGGGTTTTACTTCCAAATTAGGGAGAACAAGGCGGAGTGATCGCTGATCGGAACTTGGCCCGACATCGCATGGTGCCGAGCTCTCTTGCACTCTCCCATTACTCAGTCGCTTACTTCCCACCCGCAAAATGCTGACTAGGGCTCTGGGGATCTTGTATACGAGAAGAGAAACTGGAACCTGATTACGAAGCTTGAACAAGGCCTGACCCTCCGATGAACTGATCCCGAGCTCGGATTCTCTCTTCTGTGCCACCGCTCTCACCTGCCAGCCTGCGTCTTAGACGAAAGAGGAGCCTGTTCTTGCTATTCAATTGCCGCACAGTTGCTCTCGACAGGTGCTCGACGAACTTCTTGGGCAAGATCGCACGATGCCATCTATTCTTGCGCTCTTGTCCGACCTGTTGAACCTGTCTTCTCCGCACTAGAAGACTGCAAAGGCCCTTGTCTCTTCGCTGTGGCATGGTACGACAGACTCCCACCAGGAACTTCTTCAAGCAGGCTACGATTTGGATTGTACGCGAAAGGGCCTTGTGACCACCGTCATCCAAGACTCAACAAACAAGCATGATCGTCCCGAAAGACCAAGCTTACCAGAAGAGGACTGCCTTCGGGAACCCCTCCGTCCTCTGTGCCCTGCATTCTCGCCTCTTCAAGCTTTACGTCCTGCGTACCTCCCTCGGCAGCGCAGCGAGCTCTCCATTCTCCGCGCCGACTGTACTCGCCGCATCCACGCGCCTTCACGGACGCAAACTCGCCCGCGCCTCGACTTTACGTCTCACCACCGCAACGAGTTCGTCCCCTCCCCCGAAAACCTTGTCGTGAAGGGTCCTTCTCACGGCGTCCGCTAAAGTTTCAATTCTTGGCCATACGGTCGTGCAAATGAAATCACCACGGTGTACGTTACTTCTCCATTGAGCAGGTGGGCACGCACATACCCTCAAGCTCAATTTTCTGCGCCTGGGCGCCGCAGTCGGCACGAACGACGGCTGGCTCCGACAATGTCAAGTATAGTGGAAGAAGCTGTAGTGGAAGCAATTGTGCTTGAATAGCGCCCACGCGTGCAGCGTCGGCATCCTACTCATCGGGCCTTGCGCTCGCACATTGCGTTGATGGCGGGTGCGCCACAGCTCCCCTTGTCTTCACGCCGCAAAAGGCAGGTCTTCATGATGACTAGCCGATCTATGGCCTATGGGCGCGTTCTCCCGAGATTTTTCTTGCGGGCGGGATCTCGTGTCCGCGGGGGGTTGAGACATGCCAGCCTGGTGGGTGCCGCTGGGCGGCTTTGGTGCCGACCGCGCGCCGGCCAGCGTGCGCTGGGGGGCCACGATGCGTCTGATGGGGGCGTCGCAGGCGATGACGAGGGCGCGCGTGGGTCATAGCATGCCTTTTGGAGCAGCTGATGGGCAGCGATCTGAGGGAAGATTTGCGCGCCCTTGTCCGCGCAGCCGCCCGCCTTGTTCTCGTCGCGCGCGTGTTGACGCAGGTGCGGGCCCGGAGGGATCGGCACGGGCTGGGCTCGGCATGCGCGTGCGGGGAAGACCGAGCGCGCTCACGTCACGGTGGCGACGCGAGGCGAAAGACAATAAGGATGGATTGCCAACTGGAACAATCACTGATGGGCGACCGTCCCTTGCGAGATCTGATGTACCGCCGCACCGGGATATAAGCTCGGCGCGCCCGGAGCAGCCCCTCTCTTACGCCCCACCGACGAACGTCCTACGCTACGCCGCCCACAGCTTTAACTCTTCTCGTCTCTCTTTCTAAAAGCCCTAGGGCCCTTTCTTCCCCCTTCTCATACCATACGATGGACTCTGCCCCCGAGACGTCCGGTGCGGCGCAGCGCGCGCGCACTGGAGCGCCCTTCGTCCCGCGTCCGTTCCCCCCGCCGTCCCTCGCGGATGTCCCCCTCGAATACATCATGGACCAGCTTCACACACTGGCTCCCCAGTATTGGGACCAGCCTGACACGGCGGACTGTACCATAAGTGAGTTCCCCCACGCATTCCCCATCCATCCCAATGCTGACGCACCCCAGTTGTCCCTGTACCATACCTCAACCCTGCGAACTTTCTCGGCGACGCAACCCCCTGCTCGCCCTTTGATATAATGCCCGCGTCCGCAACCACGTACAACCCCTCTGGGTTGGGACGGCGAGCGAGCGAGCCCACGCTCCAGTTCGCGCCGCGCATATCGCTGAAGGTACGCATCCTCCATCACTCCACCCATCCCCCGCCGCTGACGCCGCCCTAGCTGCACATCGATTACCTGTCAGCCCACTCAAGCTTCCTGCGCGGCCTCTTCAGTGGCGCATCCCCGCTGGATCTCATCACGACCACGCCCGAAGAGCTCCCCGTCTACTCTAGCGGCGCATGCTCATCGGGCCAGCTCAGCGTCCCCGTGAACCGCCTCCCCCGCCTAATGCCGTCCCCGCCTGACCATCCCGTGCTCTTCCTCCCGATCCCGGACCCGACGTCCTTCCACCTGCTCGTCCACTGGATGTACTTTGGCCACACGCACTTCATCGAGGAGTGCCTCGTCCAGGGCATCGTCCAGTGGGAGGGCCTCGCGCGGAACGTCGAGTACCTCGGGCTGACCGCGGACATCAAGATCTTCCTGGGCCGCTGGTACAGCGAGTGGCTCCGGCCGGAGGCGGACATGGAGAGCGAGCTCGCGTCCGACGACGAGTCGACGGCGGACACGGTCATCAACAGCGACGACGCAGACACCACGGACAAGATGCTCGGCGACGGCATGGCCAAGCTTCAGCTCGATGCCCTCGCCAGCACGGACGCAGACATCGCCGCAGAGAAGGCTCATCTGCGCGGCCGGACGAGGGCCGTGCGCCCCGTCTCCGCCTCCGCCATCGACGTATCGTCCCTGCCCAAATTCGATTAGGAAGGACCGCCTGCCCCCTTCGCCCTTCGTCCATCCCCGCACGATGAACCCTCCTCATTGCTATCATTATTAATTTTCATTAGCCCTCTATTTTGTATACTTATCGTTCGCCGTTGCGCTGCGCGACACTCCTTCACCCGGCGACCCAGACTCTGCCTAGTTAGTTTAGTACCCACCCTTCGACTTTCTAATACGTGCGCCGTAGCACACCCTTTATTCGAGCCCCCCTCCTACCCATCTACCAAACGAATTTTACACGCCTGTACTGGTAGTATATCCGGCACGCTACAGTAGTTACCCGGGTCGCATAGACTCTGGAAATGTAAAGTCTGGAAACAACGTCCCTTGTGGTACGCGAACACGCGCTGCGAGAGAACAATAAGGAGAGGGGGGCAACGGGGCAGGGTCGTGGGATGGGGAACAAAAGCCTGGCAACGTCCGCTCGCGCGTGCTCATCATGGGCGGGTGTTGCTCGGGGGTATACGAGCATCGATAGGCGCTGGCGGACGTGCTAATCAGCAAAGTATCAATGCGTGGTAGACTTGAGGGGGAGGACAATAAGGTCGGCTGCGGTATAGACACGCTGATCTTCCACGACTTTGAGAGCTGCCATAGCTGGTAGGCTCCCACACATCGATGGGCGGCAAGTCCTGACTTGCAGGAGCGAGGCGACGGCGCGGTTGAGGACAATAGTGCTGATGCGCCATCGGGGTAGGCACAACTGTCAGAGGATCAGGCAGCGCGGGCGGAGGGAACAAGGCAGAGGGAACGTCACCGTGCATCTTCGTACGTGTATGCCACACGACTTGCAGTCTCGTCTTTCAACACACTTCACCCGTGGTAGGTATGAAGAAAGCAAGATGACCTTGACTGGGAACAGGTCGCAGGGCCACAAAGGCGGCCTTGAGCGGAGTGGCGCGAGCGTGAACCTGACGCAGACGGAGAAGTCCAGAGGCCGTTCGCGACGAAGCATTGGAAGAAAGCAAGACCCGGCCGTAGCTCACCGCTCCGCGTAGCTGACCACACCACCCTGCCTCACCTCGCTGGCATGCCGCCCAAGCCTGACAATCCAAGCTAGACGCGAACTTTGCAGGATGCGATGCGAATCCATTCATGTTGCAGGGCTATAGATACATCATACATCGACAAGAGGATTAGGGCGCGAGAACAGCGAAGAAAGCCTGTGACGGGGATGAGGTGAGTCCGGTTCTACTATAACAGGACAAGAGCGGAGCGCCGTACTCACAGCGGGGTACAAGGGACAGGACCAGGAGGACAAAGCAGGCTAACACGAGCTCGACACGATCACTGCGCGTCCCGCTTGATGGACGCGATCGCCGCGAACGGGTCGCCAATATCTGTTCAGAATAACACCCTGGTCAGCATCACTTCCCGCCCACCACAACCTCCCCACGCACCCTTCCTCAGACTGTCCAAGAAGTCATTATCCACCATATCCTCCTTGTCCTTCTTGCCCTCCTTCCCCTCATGATGCCCGCGCCGCATGGGGTCCTCCCTCCGCCGGGTCTTCGCATCCCGCATTGAGCTCCCGCCGTACGAGTGGCCGCCCGCAAAGCGTCGCTTGGAGGATGAGGCGAGGGCGGACGGCCCGCCGGAGGATTGGGGCATCTTGGTGGTGATGATCTCCATCTCCTCAATCTCGTCTTCGGTGGAGGCCCCGGAGTGAATGGGGGAAGCGGGCTCGGGAGGTGAGTTCATCGTTGAACGAAACTTCGTGGCGAGGAGGTGGTTGCAGGAGAACAAAGACGCGACTGGCTTTCGTCACGCAAAGTCACACGTGCGGCCTGTGGACGGTGTCCGCTCACGACCGCGGCCACATATTCATTCATGCTCGCAAAGGCGACCCTTTCAGCCAAAGAAAAACTCTTTATACAGCGCTAACACGGAGTAGTACATGAATATGCTAAGCCTGCCGCGGCTTCCAGCAGAATATACATAAATACGGTAGGAAGGTTGGCAGCGTCCATCGCCCAATTCCCGTCGACGCCCTTATTTCCCGTCGAATGGGAGGCGGTCCAATCGCGCCTTACCTTCCTGAATCCACTTCTCCTTCACCAGCTTCTCCTTCGCATCGTAGTACAGCTTGTACACGAGCTTGATCGTCCCCTCGCTCACACTCGCCGCCGAGCTGATCTCCCGCAGCGACTTGGGCTTGCCGAGTAGGTGGCAAGTGAAGTAGATCGCCCCGCCAGCAATCGACACCGGACTCCTTCCATCCGCGATGCCGTGATTCCGCGCTTCGACAATGATGTCGTGGCAAATGGACTGGACGTAGGTGGGGAGGTCGAGCTGGTTGAAGTAGCGGGGAAGGATGTTCTCGGGGCCGGCGGAGGGGTTGGTGGAGGCACCGGGCGCCAAGTTGAACGTCAAGCTGATCGTTCGGCAGCAGAATCCCAACAACTTCTTCGACACATGCGTGAGGTCGCAGAACTCGCGGAATGTCCGTGGTACGTGGGCTTGTCGACAGGCGATGAAGATGCAGGCGGCGGTGATGGCTTCCTGCGGCTTGCCCTTCAAAACGCCCTCGTCGTGTACCCGCTTGTACAACTGCTTCGCGATATCGCTGATCGTCTTAGGGAGTGCAAATTGGTCGCAGCGCGTCGAGATGTCGCGGAAGGCGGTAAGGATGTTGCGCTCCGAGCGCGATCCTTGGGCGCGGGTGGCTGCGCGCTGCAGTTCCCTTGCCACGCCAGAGCCGCCATCTCGGAAGCTGATGACCGTGTCGAGCTGCTCGATGCCCTCGAGGAGGGGGTCGGTCGCTGCTCCGACACGCGAGGGGTCGTCGCCTTCGTCGTTTGCGAAGGTCTAGTCAGGTGAAGTTCAACATCGTGCTGGATCAGTAACGCGGGAAATGGGAAGAAAACTTACACGCCACTCGCTACGCGTGTCGATGATCCTGTCACCCAAAACCAGGCCACACGCCCCACAGACGAGGTCTCCACTACCAAACTCCTCTCGAATGTCCGGAGTCGCCTCGCGGCATTCCGGACAGATAAGGCGAACCGCCAAGTCGGGGCCGTAAGACGGCGGCGGAGGCGGCTTCTGCATGAGAGGACTGGCGACAGGGAAGGGCTGGTTGAACGCCATTTTTGGTAGGGGAGGGGCTCGGTGTGTGGGGCGGTCGAGAGGCAGTCGTGTGTTTTATTGGGGGCTTTCACTCGCGAACAGCAACGACCTTCGTCCGACGATGGTGGTGGTTGCGGTGAAAGAAAGGGTTTGTGCCATCACGTCGATCCCGTGTGACTAAGAATCGGTCGACGGTCCGACAACAGCAACAAGACCAAACACCCACGTGCCTTCTCGAATAATCTGATTATCGTTGTGTAGACTCGCAAGCCAGCCGCTCGCCGCGCACGCGTGAAATGACAATCCGCGAGCTTGCAAGCCAGCCGCTCGCCGCGCACGCGTGAAATGACAATCCGCGAGCTTGCGAGCGGACTGGACCCACTCGGCCGGTTTTTGGCGGAAAGCCGCTTTGACCGACGGACCTGCCATTCTCGGCGAAACATGAGGCGCCGACTTCGTCGTGAGCAGTCGTTTTCGAGAAAAAATCGGTCTCTGAAGTGGTATACGAATTCTCGAATTCAGAAAGAGGGCTTTCGAATGAATATACGAAGTTCGAGAAGATTTGGGGCAAACAGTGTAGGTCCATGTGGGTACTTCCCACGCGTGCACCATTAGTCATCGACTAATGCTGTCGTCTCGCACGCCTCCAGTGAAGTCGTCCTTCTCAGTCCCTCAATCGCGCTGGGGTGTAGAAATGTTCGCAATCCTTATCTTCAACCTACACAAATACAACCTCATGTCATCGCCGTCCAAAAGAACCCCAGAAGTCCTCGTAAGTACTTGGCTTAAAGCCTCCATCGCCACTGCTGTTCGAGGACACCATCCCTCCACTCTGCTCTGGATCAGGCATCCGCGGTCCCACGTTATCGTATAGCCCATGCTCTCCGCCACCACCGCTGGGCTCAAGCGGTCTACGACCCGGTCCGTCGATGGCTAGCCCTGATCCGAGTCGCGCATAGGTGGCTGAATCTGTGATCGCGCGCGAGAGTGAGAGGACGGGCGTGCTGAATGTCGGATCGGGGAATATGTTTTCGTTGGTGACCAAAGGGGGCGGCGCTTGACTTGCGGCAGGTGCGTGATGATAGCGGGTATGGGGTGTTGGAGACTGAACAGCTTCGTCTTGCCTAGGGTTAACAACGGCCTCGCAGTCGACGTCAGACATCACGGTCGATGTCGCTGCTGGATCGCTCGGTGCAGCGTCGATTCGAGGGTGTTTCCGTGACTGTCTGTGCGGAGGCTCGCTAGGGTCCACCTGGGCAGCGCGCTTCGTATTGCGCGGCTTCCTTGGTGGCAGCGGAGGTATGTCCATGGCTTGCAAAGCGCCAAGTAGCTCATCACCGAGCTCCTCCCACAGCGACCAACCGTCCTCCAATGCAGCTGCTAGATGCCGCTTATCGCGGATTGGACCCATCGACGCAAGAACGTCGCACAACTCCGTCGGCAATAGCGCATGCGGTGCGTACATCGTCCCCGCGAAGCGCTTCTTCTTCACCGCCGCGCGCCATCTGTATAGCTCCTGAACAACCTCCAGATTGACTGCACACTTCCGCACCCCGGCGCGTCTCTTCTGGGGCATGGTAGGAGCCGAAGGGCATCGCTCGAGGAGTTCGGGGTTGCATATGTCGCAGCAGACGACGCGGTCAATATCTGTGCGTGAATTAGGGCGTTATCGCGACACCGACTAACATGCACCACTTACCAGGCTTCTTGTTGCGAAAGACCTCCGCCACGACCAGCCGGCGACATGTCTTTGTTTGTATATACACATATATTCCTTCACCAGGAGCGTCTTCGGGGACAAGGCGAGCCGGGCCAGACGTGACTGGAACTGGCTCAGTCGGCATCGGCGATGGGTCCGCCATCACGGGCGAAAGTTCTTCGCGAGTAGGGTCTTTGCTAGGTAGTTCGTGACCGCGCGCCTGCCCACGGCCACGACCTCGACGCCCACGCCCTGATGTCGTCCCTCGACCTCTCCCACGACCGCGGCCTCTTCCTCGACCACGGACAATGGCTGCGCGCTGGCCGTTACTCATCAGAGTGGGCTCGGAGGGCGTCGACGGTGTCTCAAAGGCTGACTTTTCGACAAGCAAGATCGCTATACCGGTGCGTCCTGCCCCTCTTGCTGCCCGACCCGCTCGCTGAACCCATGACGACAGTGTGTGGGGTGTCCTCCATTGGAGGACTATATCAACATCCGGGATGTCGCATCCCTTGTCAAGCGTCAGTTGCTGACCAGTCTAGCAGATAGAATGGACTGACCATGCCAGCAGCGTCCGTGCAAACTAAGATGCGGATATGCCCCTCCCGAAAAAGGAGCATGAGCATATCCCGATAATCCTTGGACATACTCGCGTTGTACGGGCGCACGAGTCCGAGGTTACGATGCTGCGTTGGGAGGAGGTTATTTAGATGGTCTACGAAATCGCCACCCCCTTGTATGTCATCGTAATACACCAGTGTTTTCGGGATATCTTCCGCACGTTGAGTGGTTCTTGGAATGAGGAAGTCGGCGTCACGGAAGGAGTTCATGGGATGTTGCATTGGCCGGACAACCTGCACGACGTTCGGTCGCTCATTGCCTTCGTTGATCTCGACGAGATTATGCGGATCCATGTGGAGTGTGGTGAGGAGGTCGTTACGAACGATCTGACTGAGCGTTGCAGTGACTGCGATGATCGGAATTCTCTTCGGGAGGTAGGCGCGGACGAGGCCAATGTCGCTATACTGCTTTCGAAAGGAGTCTCCCCAATGTGTGATGCAATGAGACTCGTCGATGAAGACAGATAAGCACCGTGCCCCGAAGGCCGGTTTACGGAGCACCAGGTCGGTGAAGGCTCGTAGAAGGAGGGTTTCGGGGGAGACAATGACAATCTGCCATTCGCCCTTGCATATTCTCTGGAGCAGAGTGAGTTTTCGTTGATCTCCAGCATCGTTAATAAGACACACCGCCATGAGCCCCTTGGAACACCCTCCGGTCGAGCTATTGACGGCGATGGCAGAAAGGCCGAACTCCGTCTTGAAGACCTGGACCTGCTCATCGTGTAACGCAAGTAGAGGTGAGATGAGGACCGTCGTCATCCCCCTACTGTACGGAAGCAGGTGGGGACCAGCGACAATGCCCGTCTTCCCCGCACCGGTGGCAGCCTGAAGGATCGTGTCATATCCGAGGCATTGGGCGCGGATACATTCGAGCTGGTGTGACCGCGCACCGGCAGCACCCCACTTCTTCACCTTGCGCTTAATGGTCTCGGGAAGCTCTTCGAGCTCCTTGTCAGTCGGACTGGGGCGTACAAAGGTGATAGATCGAGGGGGGACAATGCTGATTCCTCCCGTGCGGCTCGGATGCGCATCAGGCTGCTTGGTCGTGCGAGAATCGTGCAGTGTGGGTGTTGGTAGTGGTGATTGTACAAGTGAAAGAGAAGGTAAGGGCGAGGGCGAGGGCGAGGGCGAGGACGAGGACGAGGGAGTCGAAGCCGGATTTGGATCAGCCATGGACGTCGCAATAGAGGAGGAAATTATGTGAAATTATATTCCAAACGTGCCCGACGCAGCCATGAGCAACACACACCGTCCCTCTAGGCGCCCCAGGGTTCAACCAAGCTCCCCGCTGCCGCCATCCAGCCTACCAAGCTCACCCATCGCGACGATGCTGCCCGTCCCCTCAGACAGCGTCGATCGTGTTTCTGCCCAGCATGGCACCCTTCATGGTGTTTTGGACACCCCTAGCTCGGATTCTATTCCCCTCGCACAGCAGATCAGCGCGCTGGGTGGCCAAATGGAGGAAGAATGGGTGGAAGACCTTGGCTCACTGTCAAGTCCCCTGCAAGCGGAATGCAGCCTTACCTCCGATGATGTCCCTCTTGCCCAGCTAGCCCATGGAGCACCGACCTCAGAGCGGTTGGAGCCTCCTTCGAGTAGTCCCCGATATCAGATGCAGCGACTCACGCGGCATCCTGGGCATCCTGCTGTAGACATACAATCAGAGCCTTCCCCGCGAGCCGTGCAGGATATGCCCACCACAAATTCGGAGTCGCCCGAAGTCGTGCTCGCTAGCGATGACACATCGATATACGATGAGGCGACAGCGCGGATGGTACAGCAACAGCGCAGTCAGGCGCTTCGCCTTCAGACGCTATCGAGGAAAAAGGCAGCATCTGCAGAGGAGGATCAACAACGCAAGCTCGCTTGGGAGAAGGAGACAGCCGACTTCCGTGCGCAGGCAGAAGCGGAACGAGAACGGGCACGCCAACGCACCGTGCAGGAGAAGGTGGACGCAGAAAGGGAGGCCTCTCGGAAACGAGAGGAAGCGGCGGAAAAGCTCGAATTGCTGCGAAGGGCGACTGCGCAAGCACAAGTCCTGGAGGAGGCACGCCTTGACAGCGTACTAGATGAGCTAGGCAACCGACTGCAACACGAGAAGCTCAACTTAGCTGACCTCCTTGAACGCGCATTTGATCCTGCTGTCAAGCACACGCACGACTGGACCTGGCGCCACTTCTTCCAACATCGGCAGGTGGTACACCGGGTGTTTGGTCATTGGGCGAGTCCTCGTATGAGCAAGTCAGTGCGAGAGACTGTGCGCGAGTGGGTGCTTACGGAGATGGAGCACATAGCGCAGAAGGAGTCCGACGCTATCATCAACTCCGGAGAGCTTCGTAAGACCGGTAAAGTGGTGGACGAGAACTACTTCCTCTCGTACAAGCCTCGCGAGCTGGGTGCACGGCTCCGCGGACTGGCGTCTGGTGTATATCGAGTTCTTGCCACATTCTCGCGCGCACAGCAGCAGCTGTCGGAGCAGTGGCGGAATCGCAAAGACATGGTGTGTTAGCGCTCTTCTCCTTCACACCGGGATACTAAGATTGACGTACCACTCGAACGGCAGATGATCACGTCTGCTATTGGTTCCTTGATGCTGGCGGCGAGTCAGCGCAATACCTATACACAATCAATCATGGGAACGTACTTTATGGCTACCGGAGCGCAGCGCCAGCATTTCAGCGTTCTGTCTGGTATGGGGGTGACGATGGGCTACTCCAGCATCATCTCCCATGGTGACAAAGCTACAAGTGGGAGGTCTCCCGGCACCCTCGGTCAGCTCTCAGACGCTTGTCGGAGGACAGCGCGCAGTCTCGCGTCTAGCCGTATCTTTGGTGTAGTCTACGACAATATCAACATGTCAGTCCGCATTGCAGAACAGATCGTCGGACGAAAGAGTACGTACATCAGCCATACCGCTCAAGCTATCTCTGACTCCCTGACAGATGCTCAGGAGAACGGCACCTGCGCGACAGCATTCCCACTTCACAACGTCACAGTTGATGACTTGGATGCACGTAAGCTCGACGCGAACATGAAGAAGGCACCCCCACTTACGGAGAAGAGCCTGCGCCTATCCGAGGATGAGCAGAAACTCTTCCGCAAGGCTATGGTGCACACGATCCTGCGAATTATCGTCAATTACGGTGGAGACGGGTTTACTAAGCATGAGAGAGCCTTGAAGGCCTCTCTGCCCAGAAGCGCCGATGCTATCGACGTGCATAGAACTGCGCTCCACCCGCTACCAGCGATGGAGATCGACGAGAACAAGGTGACTGGCAACATCGAGATCATCGAGGCCGTCATGAAAGAACTGGACCTGGATGTCAACTCACCCGAACACACACGATTGGTGACTATCATAGCCGGAGATCAACTCACCATCGCACGACAGCGAGCGATCCAGCACGTCCGCGTTGGCCACGAAGTTGGCTTCCAATCCTGGCGCCACATCGTCCTGATGCCCGGGCTTTTCCACGCCAAGATCGCGGACTGCCACGGCGTGCTTGAAAGTCACTTTGGAAACCCGAGCTCAGGCCCTCGTAATCCGGGAAGCCTCTCCTTCCACAACAAATGCCTAGGTCGCCTTCCCATCGTCCTTAGCTCCCTGCCACCATTTCGAACGACACGGGACCTGATCTTCGTGTCGCTGTACGCACGAATTCTACACTGCTTGTTACTCGTCACGAAGTCGCAGAATCTCGACGAAGCAGCATCGAAATTGGCGACATACGAGGACCTCGAAGCGGCGGCAGCGGCTATCTTCGACACGTATGCAGACGCAGATCGAGTTCAGGAACTGCGGGAGGAGCGGGATCCTGAAGAACGGGCGCGTGAGAAGGCCGTCCGAGATGCAAAGAAGGCCGCAAAGGAGGGAGGGATGGTGGACATACCAGAGTACGTCTCGCACATCCAGAAGGGCGACATGGTTTTCGAGAATGCGGTGCTCTTCATCCGTGACGCCTTATTGTCCCGCGAGTTCTCGGACGCGATCAAGGCAGGGGACTCTGGCCGTGTTCTGATTATACTGAAGCTGTGGGTTTTCTCGTACCGAGGAAGTGGACGTACGAAATACGCACACGAGATGTTGCACCTTCTCCATAACGTGCTGAATGTCTGGCCCGAAGGGCTTCGGTGAGTCGCGAACACATCACACTGGCGTATACCATTACTCACGAGGAACAATAGGCGCGCTATATTGCAGAACTGGCTGCAGAACCCGACCGGCAAGCCAAACGCGTTCGTCGAGATTGACCTCATACAAGAGCACCTCAACTACTGGATTAAAGTGTGTTGTCAAATCTGACCGTATCTAAAAGTCCATGGCACTTACCCAGCACGTAGCGGATATACAAGGCAGACGGTGACGGCCACTCTTGGGCTTGGCTTGCCATGATCTCGCCAACCGTCAACGTCTTGCGCGAGCTAGCAAACCATGTCAACAGCGAGCTCGGGGCTAGGCAGGGGAAGAAGCATACCACACCCGATCTTGCGCGCGACATCAACCGCCTGATGGAGAGCCTGGAGAAGTACGAGGTGTACATCGAGAAGCCTGGCCGCGTCTTGGACTACAACGAGAAGCCCGTGCCGGACGTCATCGCTACGGGGATGGCAGCGCTCACCTACGGAGCTTCGACAAACCCTTTGAAGGACTTCAATGCAGCCTTTGAGTACACGCGCCAGCGGCACCTGTTGACGCCACTCGCGACTCTCGCGGCCAAGGTCCGCCGCGCCACAAAAGATACCAACTCCTACTCGACCACGGACTCCATCCCTGAGCTTATGACGGTCCATGATCCCTCTACGCGCACGCGCAGTCCCGCGGCCTCGCCCTCGATGCTGTCCAATGGACCAGTTGACCTGCTGAGCGGCGACCACGGTGCTCACGAGCTGGGGGCAGAGGATGCGGTGGACGAGATGGTGGATGAGACCCAAGAGGAAGACGAGTCGGATGAGGATGCTTGGTACGCGGACGACGGGGCAGCACTATCGCCCACCTTGCCCCTCATCGATGGCGACGACGTGGCGCTCGAGATGGACGAATTCGAGCTTGACGAGGAATGGGATGGTGACGAAGAGGAGGCATAGAAAGCTCGGCTGAGATAGAATCTTCTAGTGCGCTGATTATTTTGGAAGACATCCTAGAAAGCAGCACATTTCTGATGTCTGAAGACAGCCCTTGAAGGTAGAGCGTGAGTGAGAAGCGGCCCCGTGTTGATGCACTTTACGCGCGTGAGAACGAACCGCTGTCGACTTCAATCAAGTCGACTTCCGGGCCGACAAAAAGTCTTTGAAGTTCTTATATTCATTGGAAAGCTCTCGTTCCGCAATCTAATATTTGTATACCGACCCAGAGACGATTTTGTATCGAAAATACCTCCCCCACGACGAAGTCAGCGCCTCATGTTTCGCCGGAAGAGGCAAGTCTTGAGATCAAAGCGGCTTTCCGCCAAAAAGCCTCCGAGTGGGCCCAGCCGGCTCACGCCCTTATGCGAGGCACGAGCACGTGAGCCGGATGGGGACGAGCCTAATCGTTGTGTTGTTCGCTCTCGCCATCATCATCTCAGCCTGTGGGCAGAAAGGACCTCGAGATATGAAATTTGACGGTCATATGGCCTGTCTACAGTCACATCACAATGCAGTTTCCGTTCCCACCTTGACCTCCCTGGGCGTTGTTCTCCTGCGCCATCTCCTCCCGCGCCTGCTCTATCACCTCATCCGGGATGAGATATACCGGTATACCATTCGGACCCTCTACCTGGCGGATAGCCTCGTTCCTCAGCCAGACGCGAAGTCGTTCGGCATCGCGACCTTGCACCGGAACGAACTCGACCATCTCTGCGGGTACGGGCCCGGCATAGAAGCCTCCATGCACCTGGCTCATGTGGTCATACGTCTCCTTGCCGGTCGCGAATGCCTGCATGCACAACCAACAGAAGTGCGTGCCACACCTGCACGACATGTGGTTGCATCCTGCAGTTTTCTCGACCAGGATGTTGCAGTTCGGGCAGTGTTTGTAGTTCTGGTCGGTGCAGAGCTTGTCGTTGAGCCGCTCCTCGTCCTTCGCTCGTCGTACTTCGTCGCAAGTTCTGTCAGTATGCGCATCCTCGTTGCAAGCGGTGCAGACGCCAGCGAAGCACGACGGGCAAGACGCGAATTGTTGCTCCGCGGTGACAGCGTACACCTGCTCACATCCCGCCGTCCGGCAATATTTCACTTTGTCCGGGTTGCGCTCGACATGAGCCGCGAAGGCGGCGTCGAAGAGTCTGTTCATCCCCTCGTCGGTCAGGAACTTGCGGATCGTAGGAATGGGTATCGGTACGCCGCACGTCGCGTCGTCCCCGACGCAAAGCAGAGGGAACGTCTTGTTGTCCGTCGCGCTCGAGAGCAGAAGCTTGGCGCACGCCGTGCAATATTCGTGTCCACAACCCAGGCGGAAGGGCGACGCAGGCTCCATATAGCAAACAGGACATGTAGCACCAGTCGCCTGATCGGCGAAGCGATACGTCTCTGCCTCCGCCATATGGCGCTCGACCGCGCGCCGCGCCATCTCGCCTCCCCGGACGACAAGCGAGCTTCGGCCCCGCAATCTCACGCTCCCCTCGCCAAGTTCCTCCTTCAAAGCCGGGATGCCCAAGCGCAGGAAGTACGGGGCCACGTTCGGCTTCAGGAAGAAGGTGATGTTGAGCGAGGATAGGCGTTCCGCCTCGTCATTGAGGAGGCTTCTCGCTCGAGCCAAAGCCTCGGGCCCGCCGATGCCCCTCAAGGTGCGTGTCCGTCGGTCGCGGATAATCAACGCGTTGGTCAACAACTCGACCTCGTCGAGGAAGCGGTCGCCCAATCCTGGGATCCAGCCCACCAGCGTCTCCCCACGGGCTAGATTCTCGACGCGGACCTTCAGCCTCCCCACGGCCTCTTTCTGCCAGCCCGAGATCGTCACGTCTACGGAGGTCCCGCTCCACATCAGCCCTTTGAGCACGAGGAAGCAGTCATGGCGGCCGGGCAGCTGCGGCGAATGGCTCGCCTCCAGCTCCCTCCATTGCTTGCACTGTGCCCTATACTCCTCGAACGGAATCGTAAGCTTGAAATGCACGGGCTCGTCGACGAATGCATGGATCGGCGAATTGCCGGACCATGAGAACTTCTTCCGATTGAAGGCGTTGTGCGCTTGCAAGGCTCGGTCCAGGCTATCGAGGCGCAGGCGAACTTTCGTCGTCGAGCTTTCCCTTGGGCGCGACACATCTTCCATCGCTGCCTCAACGGCTCCGAACAGCGCCCTAAGGGTGTCTTGTATCCCGCAGAGCGCCGCCTTGGTGTCGTGGCTCTTCGTGTGCTGTCGAACAGCAGAGATGGTCTTCGCGAAATGCGCCACCTCTTTGGCCGTGACCGAAGTGGGAAGGCCGTCGATGACGATTTCGGACGAAGGCGCGGAGGTGGCTCTGCGCGTGTGAGCGCTGACGCGTTGTCCGTGCAGCACGCTGCCGTTTAGCTCGCGTGCCTTCGCCTCTGCGACGGCCGGTGAGCCATAGGTCGCGACATACCGCACGGACGGCGCCTTCCACCACAGGTTTAAGACGTAGTCCACGTTGAGAACGTCGCCGCCACCAGCATCGACCAAGGACGCGCTGAGCCGGCAGCCGCCCATCTCGATTTGGTCGATCGCATCGACAAGCCGAGTGGCGTTTCGTCGCATCGGAAAAGCGGCACCCCGTGTTATAGCTCGCTAAATCGTGCTATAATGCTAATTCCTGCAAAAATATTATCTGCATCTTACAGGCTGCTGTCCGTATGACTACAACAGGTTTCGCGTGCACCAATGTGCTATAACTTCGCTGAGCGTTGCTATGACGTGCAACACCATGTAGCGGTATATCTTATGTTGTGTCTCACTGGACGGTGCTGCTTCTTACAAGACGTTATGGTAATGACTACCAGATCTTGCGGCGCGGGAGAGCGCTTCCCGCCTTTCCTGAAGCTTACCATAGCCTCGCCTGCCACATCTCGTGGTCTGCTATACCACGCAGAGGCAGGTATTATAACCCAAATCGTCGTCGAGAACTCCTAACGCATGCGATAGCGACATCACAATCCTATGACTTACCTCACTAGCAGCCGGTCAGGTCACCACAACCCGCGCGTGTCCACACAGAAACGCACGACAATGAGAACAATATATTGCAGTACTACGTGGTGACTAAGACATACTCGACGGTCACGAAAGAGCTCAGAAGGACGATAGGACGCCGGCGTCGATGACGAGCACCGCGTACCTCGAGGCGATCTTGAGTAGTTGCCATGCTGTTCGTAAGCAACGAGGAGGAGGTCTTGGCGATTGGGTGCAAGGATGATGGCACGCGGGACGGAGCTGTACTTGACAAGCCTGCAACGAACAGTCAATGAAAGGAATCCCCAGGTGAGAAGCGGTGACCTTGCCTTGAGCTCCCGCACATGCGCTACTCAATCGTTGCCGTGCGCGTCGACCGACCTCATTGCTCTTGTTGTCGTGACATCCCGCGCCGGTCAACCAATCCGCCTCTTCGCGCGGAGGACCGTACGAAGCAGGTCAGTACTGTTCAAGTAGTCAGCATGATTACTACACTCACCGATGGGATAGATATGCACGAGACGGTGGGGGCAAGCCATCGACATGATCCCCCTTGAAGGTCCTAGGATGCGGGTCAGTACAGGATCGCAATCGTGGTGATCCTAGCCCACTTACCGGTGGAGGGCTGTGGCGAGAGCGCAATGGCCCTGCGTCATGTATGAGAGCTATTCCAAGCGAGGCGCAGCCGGACGTACGGTACAGTCTTGACGTCCAAAGAGCTGGGCGGCCTGGGCCGCGTAGAGACATCGGAGAGCAGATTGTCGAGGGGGCGCTTCATGGTCGGCAGCAGGTACTTCTCGCTATGACTGTTGTCGCGCGCAAGAGTCGCAGGGCTCGCCGCTCGAAGCTGGAATCAGCACCGGTCATTTGAGGCTGAGGGCTCGGAAGTATGTACATGAAGGCAGGAGACAACGTACGACACCGCTCAGATCGCTTACTAATAACCCTCCCACGGCATCTGCCGAAACGACGCCACAAGCTCATCGCGCTCTTCACTTTTCGTATCTGCTCCGACGATGTCTATACAAGTGCCATGAAATTTCATTCGAATTCTAAACCAGGTCGAAGGCAGACAACTCCTGGCCCCGCTCCGCAGCTCTCTCTCGCGCGGAGATGAGGTGACGAAGCGCCCTTGCGCAACCAATAAGATGGTCCAC
>JAMQCK010000519.1:0-20865 GCA_024196135.1 Pleurotus ostreatus/Saccharomyces cerevisiae fusant | reverse complement strand
AGGAGATCTGCTGCTCCCTCGGCGAGGCAGACGGTACCGGCCGCGGCTGGTCGGGCGGCTACGATCCCACGATCGCGAACGCTCTCATGTGGTCTGGCATGGTCTACCAGAGTATCCTCGTCGCTGGCGAGGCGCATTATGACTTCTGGACGCTCGTGTCGGGTGGCATAGGGTGTGATCCGCTTGACGATGCTTCGTGTGTGAAGACGCCAAATGCGGATGGATGGACAGTGAGTGAGGATTTTTGGAGAGGGGTTAATCCGTGCTAACGCTCTGACAGGACGGCGTGATTTACTACGACGATGATTACGCGACGAATGGCAACTACGAGCTTTGTGAGTTTGAGAGAGATGATCAGTCTTTCCTACGACTGACCCGCACTCTCGCAGATCTAACGAAACACTTCTGGACATACAAACACTTCGGGAACTTCGTGAAGCGTGCGTTCCCTACCTTGCTCTCTTCCTCGCTCTTCTCCTTACCCCCTTTTGCAGCCGGCTCCTCCCTCTACCCCATCACCAACACCTCCTCCCCGCTCCTCAACTCCACCATCGTCGTCGGCACCCCCTCCGGCGACACCTTCAACGTGATCTCCATGAATCCCACGACCGAGGACGTGCAGCTCGAGCTCTCGTTCTCCACGTGCGTCGAGCCGACCGCTGCGTACCGCACGTCGTCCGACGAGGATTTCGCGGAGCTTGAGGCGGCGGATGTGGTTACGGCGGGCGAGGAGGGGTGGGTTTTGACTGTGAGCGCGACGAGCCAGATGACGTTCGTGTTTGGGGTGGTCGATTGCTAAGAGGTTGGGGGTGGCGGACGATAGAAGCTCTGGTGGTATCTTCCAGAAGTACGCTTCACGAGAGTACTAGGCGAGACCTTCCTTGATGTCTCTTGCCCGCCCTTCCAGCTTTTGCCCTCCTCGCTTGGTGGAGTCCTTCCTGCGCATCAGCCCTGCAACGTCTGCATGGCTCAGTTGGTTAGAGCGCCGGTCTCATACGTTCGTATGAACCTGCCTTGCGAGGTATAATCCGGAGATCGCCAGTTCGATCCTGGCTGCGGACATTCAAGACGACATCGCCTGTGCTTTTTTGCTTCACCTGTAACGGGACCGCAGCAGCCAAATCGACCGAGGATGCATTCGCGGGCGCGTTACATTGGAGAGACAAGGTTCCAGTTGTAGGGACAATGCAAGATCCGACCTGAACCGGATTCGTACAGTTTGAGGTTTAAGCGAATTGCGCAGCCTCGAGCCTTCTCGTTGCTCGTGAGAGCACCATTCCTTCTTGCTCCAACATCCAAAGTACAGTATGCAGCTTGATGCACGTGATTCTTGTCCTTGTGAAGCCAATTGCAGCCAATGTCGCCCTCTTGGGCCTTGAACGCGTCTTGAGATCCTGACCAGCTATTGACTGCCTTCGAGCGCGGACGCAAGTCTCGCGTAGCATGCTACACTTGACTACGCTTGATGGTTGGGCCATGACCTTGTTTGCGCAGTTGGCAGCCTCCTCGCGCAGTCTCTCGCGCGTGCCTCGTGCTAGTCCCGTGACCGCGGTAATCGGGCCGAGAGACTCAGAGGGTACATAAGGCCGAGGTCTTCGCGTCGTCTTGCCCAGTCCCCTTCTTGCCTTCTGCTCCCATTACCTCCCCTCCGTGGTATGACGCGTCGTTTGGCACGCCCTCCCTCCAATTTTTTTTCTACCCATCTACATACGCGCTTCTCGCCCCTGTCTTTTCTTACAAGTTCCACCTCTTTGTGGCGGATTGGCACCGTGCTTAGGATTGCTCAAGACTGTTGTCGATGGGCACTTGTATCGGCGATAGTGGCTTTCAAGGTGCGTAGTAGCGTCTTTCTACGGCCCATCATTTGCCAGCTTGCTTCGCCGCCGATTGTGCGCGCCACTGACACGATCGCCCTCAAGTTCGTCGAGACCTACTGTATCGCATCATCCTCTCCACCCTTGCTCGACGTCGTCAAGATATTTATGGCCTCATACTGACTGTCTCAACTACTTATCGACGTCCTCAAGCTACCACTCGGTTCATGTAAGGCTCGGACCTGCCTCTACGGGGACACTTTCCCACCTAGGAGGAGAGTCCCAATGGCTGGCCGCATTTGATTCTTGTCCTCGAGACGGTTTTCGTCAATCTTGGTCTCGATACCACACGACACGCCGATCATTGGTGCCCCAATGCTTCAGCAATGCGCACGCCAGGCGCGCTCCGCGCCAATTGGCGCAAGAGCAAGGTGCAAGACTCAAGGTGCGTCCCTCAAGAGACTGTGTGCATCAAGACCCCCATAGGTGCGACGCTGGCGGGCGGCGCACCGACGCCAGACCGTGGTCCAAGGGTGAACTCTCCTACTTGATGGGAGAGGCCAACTGGCGTGCATGACGACGCCTTGAAGACTTTGTCGGGCGTCAAGCAAAGGGAGTGAGAGCAAGCAGCAAGCAATTCACGTCCTCTAGACCGCGGAGTAGAAATGAGAGCAAGAAAGGCTTCAACGTGTTGGAGTCTGGCAGCCTCGGGGCGTCCCGCCTCTGATTAGATTAGATATGTACTTTAGTCTCGATGGCCTTTGTGCCGATGATCATACTGTTCTTGCCTCCCGCCGTCGTCTCCAACATTCACCTCTAACACAACGTCTTCAAGACCGACCGAGGAGCGCGAGCAAGACGGGAGACTTCGAATTGTGTGCCTCAAGACTGCGTGCCTCAAAGCTCCCTTCATATTTCCTTGGAATATGCTCTACCGATATGCCGTTTGGCTTTCTTCCCTTGCTTTTCCCCCTTCAAGACTTCAAGACACAACTAGCCTCAAGACACAACTAGCCGATCTTCGTCGGGCCGGACAGGAGAGAAAGGACCAAGACGCGACGCGTGCACCTCAGGTTCGTTGGCTCACCGCCCGCGATCTCATAGGGACGTTTTCTGGTCTCCAGTCGAGGGAGACCACCCCATCCGAATGAAATAAGTCATCATCCGCCAGCATTGCGCGCTACGAGACTGTCCTCGGAAGGTCCAACGATTGGGAATCCCTCCATAGATATACAGCAAGCCACGTACATGCGCGTAAAGCAGCTGATACGTGCATCTGAAGCGACCGATACGTGCATCTGAAGCAGCCGATACGTGTTTCTGAAGCAGCCAATACGCGTACCTAAAGCAGCCGGCACGAGCACCTGGAGCAGTCACCTCTAGACTGACTACCTGCCTCCCCGAATCATCTCCGCGCCCGTCACGTCGTCCTTCGTAGGGTCGCGCTCGAGGTCCATAGGGTCTGCCGGTGCTCTATCTGCATCCCGCACATCCCCTCCTACCGCCCCTCTTGCACCCGCTCCCTCCGCCCCCCTCGCATCCTCCTTTACCACCTCCCACGCATCCTCCTTTACCACACCTCGCGCATCCTCATTTACCACACCTCGCGCATCCGCCTTCACCGGATCCGTCGGCGTCACCGGGTCGTCCCCGCACCCGCAGTCGTATGTCTCGTCGAGGTGGGCGCAGTCGAACTCGGGTTTGCGCAGGCGCTTGTTGACGGTGTTGTGGACGTCGCAGAGCCTGGGAGGGGGGGTTAGTGTGTGCAGAGGGAGGGGGTGAGGGGTGAGGAGGAGGTGGAGGAGGGATGTTGAGGGGATGTAGGAAAAGGGGATAGAGGGTAAGTGGAGGTGGTCAAGGTGATGGAGGCGCGTGGGGAGACACGTACCATAGCGATGCAGATCGTCGTGAGGATGTCTGCGGGACGTACAATCAGTACAGGTATGCACGTAGACGGCAGAATGGCGACGCACCTGTGGGGGGAACTTCTTCAGCAGCTGCTGGAACTCCGTCGCGCACTCTCCGCATGGGTACAGGCGAGAGAATATGTGGAAGTAGGATCTGAGCGCTTCTTGCTCGTCTGGTGTTGGGTTCTGTGCACGCCAAGTGCGTGAGCGACAGATGCGCATTCATAGATGGGCGCACGCACCTCAAGGAACCGCAAGGTAATGGTATGCCTGTCCCATCATCAGCGCACGAGCGAGGCCAGTCGCGGGCGGACGCACAGTAGCTTCCAGGTCGCGCGACCGAGTTCAGCTCTGCGATACCCAATCCGGTCAGCACACGGGCATGTAGCACAGGGAAGCAAGCACACACTTGGCCGTCGCATTTCCCAGCTTCGGCATAATCACGCCACCCGCCGCCGCGCCGCCAGCGTTCAACTTTGCAACGTCCTGGCGAAGCGAGCCCTCGACGCCGCCGTCGCCGAAGATCTCCCCAGAGGTGGGATCGAAGTACGTGCGTGTTGGGGGGTGGAAGAAGCCGAGCATAGCGAGTAGGAGCTGGGGTATACGTGTAAGCGCCCGTCTTCGTACGCGGCTGGCAATCGCGTTCCCCGCCCACCCGATCGCGCTACAACACTCACCATGGCGGTTATTATGGCGATAAACGCCCTAGCGAAGCGGGATAACATGGTGGGGGGTAATTCGCTGGCCAGCAGCCTCCGTTGGAGATGGAAACGAGAGTCAAGTGCGAGCAGGCTAGGAGCGTCTAGAGCGCTGATGGTAAGGGCGGGAACTCCGGTCCGGGCACCCTCCTGCACGAACAAATATTTGCTCCCTTTTCTGGCGTGTCGGTGGCGTATGCCAAGTCTTCATTTACTCGCGCCGCGAGGACCTCGACAATGATCAGATAAAAAAGGACATGGCAACTAAAGCTTGACGAGACAGCGTGGTAGCCGCACGCATCGAACTTGAACAGTCCCTGTAGCCTACTAGAGGGCATCCATCCACGCTGCCTTTCCTTTCAAAAGCAACGACTTCCAACATTCCTTCCACGCCTTCGCACCTCCCAATCCTCGCCTTCTCGCACCACCGTCGAAGCTGTCCATCGGCGGAAAGCTACGACATCCCGCGCAATCGCCGAAGGTCTACTGGCATCTGCCCACCCTCAAGTGGTGCTGTATATAAGGCCGCTAGCTTCGCTTCCCCTTCCCTCCGGCTCTCACTGAACCCCCTCGCTATAGCGTTGTACATCTCCGCGCCGTCCAGAGCGGCGGTGCGACTCTTCTGTTGCCCTTTGTGGCTTCACAAGACATACTGGGAAAGACCTGATGGTAACCCCATGTCCGGTGGGTGAGTGTTGGTTTATATTGCTCCGCTCCTCGCACACAATCGCTGACCCATCGAAGCTGCCGATACGGCTGCTCACCATATTTGACGACGGGCTAGTGTTGCTGGCTTGTCCGATATCATTCTCCCGTGCGTGTCTCTGCTTGAGATCTAGGGCTGTCGTTGTACTCATGCTCATCGGTCCCAGGTCCACTCTTGTCGGCGGGAGTCATCTGAACTCCGCATCGCAAGAGCGACGCGGATTATCTCTCAATAAATAAGTACCCCAGGCCATCGAGGACGGCTTCTCTGCTATGTAGAGTAGCTACGCACGATTTCTTGGTCAATATGAAGTTGTGCACCCTACTAGGCCTCCGATCTCTGAGTTACGGAATTCTGAGCCCTGCCAGCAACTGGCTCCACGAAGATCTCGCACCGCCATAGCGCAGTCTGCGTTCGATGTGAACGCATTCGCTACGGGTGTATTAATAAGCACGTCCGCTGCGCCTTCTTCCTCACCTTTCTCATCGAAAATCTGTCCCGGCACGTCAAAAAAGCCATGGAATTCTTCAATGGACACTGTGGGATTTGAACCCACGACCTCACGCAGTCGGAAGATGCGAAGCGTGCGCGCTACCCCTGTGCCAAGCGCCCGATGGCGAGCGCAAGCGGTTAGGTAATATTAACGCAGGATTACTGGAGAGAATAAGAGGGTGAGAGGAGTATTAGAAATCTAGGAGAGGTCAGAGAGGGATCTTTGGACCTTTATAGAGGGAGGTCGCAGCGAGAGGGGCAGACGTAGACAAGGTATCGGAAGCAAGACCGAGTTTGCTCATGTTTGTCGCGGCGGAGGCCTTTATGGCCAGCATCATTCACTTCCCAGTTTGAGGAAGCAGAGCAAAAATACGATGATAATCTCGAGGCTCTATAGGTACTTAGAGTACTGCTGATAAAGCTATGCTTTAGGCTTCAGCCTCTTCGTGTCCTTGATACGGTACACGAGCTTCTCGCCGTGAACCTTCTTTTCCAAGAGGAGCGCAAGACCCCCCGCCACATCGTCGAGCCCGTTGGGCATGATCTTGACGCGGTTGGGGATGAAGGGCTCCTTCTCGTCAGCCAGCCATCGGGAGATTTGACGGTAAAAGGGCGCGGCGACTGTAGGAACCAAAGCGACCCCGTCAATACCACGTTTCCCATTCAACAAATCCCAAGACCACGCACATTCTTCATCCTCCGTATACGAAGTGCCCACGTACGTCAGGACATCGGTGATTTTGGCGGGGAACTGCTTCTTCTCCGCTTCGGGCGTCGGCATGAGGACGGTGACTTTGGCCTGGTTGTCTTTGTTGAGCTCGGCGAGTGCCTTCGCGAGCATGAGCGCGGAGCCGCCCTCGCTTATGGCATCGTACGCCCAGGGCGTCGGGCGGCTGCCGGTGGCGGCGACGATGGCGTGGATCTGTTAGGCGGAAGAGGTAAGATGATTAAAGAGACTTGAGTTGAGGGTCGCTGCACTTACCATGCTGGCCTCATCCTTGTGCTCGCGGTAGTCGACGACGACGTCAGCGCCGAGTTCGAGTGCGAGAGCTTTGGAGGCGCCCGCGACGCCGACGACGTACAAGCCGGCGCGCTTGGCGAGTTGGATGGTGAACGCGCCGACGGAGGTTGACGCGCCGTTGAGGATGATGGCTTTGCCAGCGTTGGAAGCTGAATGCGAAGCTAGGTGAGCGATGGCGTGTACAATTTGAGATGAGAGAACTCACCGACTTCGGCGCTACCAGGAGCGGGAATCCCCAGCTTGACGAAGAGACCGAGCGCGCCCGTCATACCGGCAAGCGGGATGGTAGACGCCTCCTCGAACGACGTTTTGTCCGGAATTGGGAACGTCGTCGCCGCAGGAGCGACCGTATACTCCTGGTACGCGCCCCACTGCCATCCAGTCAGCCAAACCAATTCCCCGTCCCCATCCCCTCCCACACCCACCTTGTTCTCGAACGCCAGCATCTTCGGGAACGCAGCGACGCGCTGGCCGACGACGAACTCCGTCACGCCCTCACCGACAGCAGCGATGGTACCCGCGACGTCGCTGCCCTCGACGTACCCCTCGTTCGGCGCGTAGCTCCAGTGCGGGACCTTCCAGTCCTTGGGGTTCGCGGCCACGGCGGCGTTGGCGATGAGGACCTCGTTGGGGCCGGGGGCGGGGACGGGGAGCTTGGTGCGGATGGTCGCGGTGGCGCTGGTGAGGTAGGCGAGTTGGTAGGCGGGGAGGGAGGACATGGTGATGATGTACTGTGAGTGCGAGAGTGTTGTTGGGTGGTTGTGAATGTAGGCTGGGAGACGAGGGATACACAGGGATTGCTTGTCCATTATATATTCAGCAGCGCCCTCCAGCCGCGTACATCTACAAGCACGCAAGATGGCTATCGAGGCTCGAGAGGGGCGATTGTCAGTGGAAGTTCCATGGTTGTTGGCGGATTTGTAAGGTCGATCTGCAGCAACAGCAAACCTGCTCGAGGGCACTCACCCTCCTCAGCCATCGTCGTGCGCGTCCATCCTGGATGCCCTCATACCTGACATACAGAGCTCGACTCTACGACACGAGTTAGTAATCGCCTCGCTGCTCTTGCCCAGTGTGATGAATCAGCGCTGACAGAAACGTTTCGGAAGGCGAGTGGGAGCCATTGCGAGCTGAATAGGTCTCTTGAATCCATCGGTTCGCCAACCGATACAGAAATTTCTTAAGAGTAGCTCTGAATATCAGGTAGAGGGAGGTTTGTCGGGAGTACGGCCCATTATGGGTACGATTCCGAGTAGTGACGCAGGCCCTGTTTTGGCTTTGGCGCTCAACATGTCTGTTGTTCTACTGCTTGCTGAAAGGCGCGCACTTCGACTTGACCGTGCGTTCACAGTCCACATGAGTGTATAGCGAAGCAGACCGAGAACGGTTGGTGCAAGCTGCAGACAAGTTGTGGATTTACCAATTTGGGACGTCCTTGTTCCCCTTTTCCCTTTCGGGCCGTGCACCAAACAAGAGCAACCTCCGCTCTAAATTCCCAAATATATTCGTCCTTTGACCGGTCACGGTCATTGCGCCCGTACGCATACACCTCAGGCGTACTCCCGGCGTACGCCTTAACTTATACACCTGCTTCCTAGCCCCATGAACCCCGAAGAACGGCGCACGCGCGTGACGCGCGCAACGAGGCCGCCGACCGCGACGCGACCGACAATCGCGTCCCAGGCGCGTACGCCCGGGTCGACATCCACGCGGCCCGCATTGCGCTCGGTAGCCGCATCGACGCTTGCGAGTACACCTGTGCAGAGACCCATTACGTCTACGAAGCGGGACTCCTTGCAAGCAGAGCTAGAGAAAGGTGCGCCACCTGCAGGTTGAGCACTGCATATGTGCTGAAGGATGTAGTAGATCCTCAACTGTCCTCTGCGAAACGCCAGCAGCGCACGCAGGCTTTCTCCTCATCCATCGCCCAGTCCTCGCTCGAGCGGCAGGTGGTCTCACTGCAGGCCACTAAGAATGAGCTCGAGAACAAGCTGCGAGACAAGGACGCCGAGATCGAGCGTCTCGAGACGGAGAGACGCTTCTTGTCCGACCGTGAAGCCGAAGAGAAGGGCGCACGGCAGAGCTCGACGACACAATGGGAGGTGGAGAAGGTGCGTCCGCGTCCGATCGTCGCGTGCGAATCAGTGAACCGACCCCCGCGCAGCGCAACCTCCATAACACTCTCAAGACCCTCCGTGCCGCGTACGAGACGCTGCAGGAGGAGCACACCGACCTCACCGACGAGCATGATCGGATGCGCCGTAAGGGCGCGTCCGAGCAAGACGCGCTACGCCTGGAGGTCTCCCGCCTCTCCAAACACCTCGAACATCTCTCGCAAGAGCTCGAGGAGTACAAGACGGTCTCCGACGACCGCGCCCGCCGCATCGCTGAGCTCGAGGTCGCCGCCGCCTCTGCTCCCACCAATGCGCCCCCGGATGTTGCGGACCGCTCAAGCGACGACATCATCACCGCCGAGCTCGCGAGGCAGACTACGTACATCTCGACCCTCGAGCGTAGGAATGAACGCCTCTCGTCCGAAGTCGACGCGCTTCGGGCGCGACACGCGAGCGTGGAGGTGCTGAGGGAGGAAAATCGGTCGCTGCAGAAGAAGGTCAAGGCCGTGGACGAGCTGCGCGAGGCGCTCGGGCAGGCGGAGGCGGAGCGGGACCACTGGCAGCAGCAAGCGAGTGCGAAGTCAGGGGACTCGACGCAGGCGGCGGAGCTTGCGGCTGAGGTGTCGAAGTTGCGAGGGGTGCAAGCTCAGCTTGCGGACGACCTCGGGAACAAGAGCGCGGCTCTGAGGGTGAAGCAGACGGAGTTAATGGTACGTTTGGGATCGCGGCTTTGGAAGAGTAGCTTTCCTGACCCTGCCTAGGTCATGGCCGGGGAACTTGATGCGGCAAAGCGAGAGCTCGATGCTGCGAAGAGTGAGATCGACGAGCTGAAGGACAAGGAACGTCGTCTAAATGACCGCGTTACTCTTGGGGAACGTGAAATCAACTTCCTCAAGTCCATGGTGGTGAGTTATGCACTACATGGCCGTCTTATGATCACTGACACCATCCACAGAGCACCTACGAGAGGGAGCAGGACAACGCGCCTGGCGGCGATGAGTCCATGTCCGTTGACGGCGACTCGTCAACCGTCATCAGCCCCGCCGCAACGCTCCGCATTCAAAGCCTCGAAGAGCTCCTCGCTGAGTACAAGTCCACCAACGAGAAGCTCGCCGCCGAGGTCGCCCGCGCGGGCGAGAACCCGAGCGACCTCTTCCAGCAGACCGAGCACCTGCGCGCTGAGCTTAAGGCCTCCGAGGAGAAGCATGCCGAGACGCTGGAGCAGCTCGACCAGCTCGAGCAGACGCTCTTCGAGCTCGGCGGCGAGATCGCGGGCGGCCGCTACGTCCCGCCGAACACGCGCATCCTCACCGCGACGGACAGTCCAGAGGCGAACTGGTTCGCCGCGCGCACGGAGGCGCTCGAGGCGCTCAAGAAGGAGAACGAGGCGCTGCGGCAGCAGATCTCGGAGGGCGCGAACACGAACGCGAACGCCAACACGGCGCTCCCGCAGGCGAGCGCGGACGCGTGGCAGCACGAGAAGGCCGCGCTCACGCAGGAGCTCGCGCAGGCGCACAAGCGGTGGCAGCGCCTGAAGCAGGTGTTCAACGCGAAGGCGGAGGAGTTCACGGAGACGGTGCGGAACGTGCTCGGCGTGAAGGTCGCGTTCTTCGGGAACGGGAGCGTCAGGGTGACGAGCGTGTACGACCTGGAGGCGCAGTTTGCGTTCGAGCCGATAAAGGACGGGAATGCGGGGGAGGCGAGGAAGATGCGGATGGTGGGGAAGGGGCGGGGTGGGGGGGAGGATGTGGATGAGCAGATGGAGTATTGGATACGGAAGGAGGGGTCGATTCCGTGCTTCCTGGCAACGATGACGCTCGTCAGCTTTGAGAAGTGGAAGCAGGAGCAGATAGAGAAGGGGGCGTTGTGATCATAGCGGGCGTCCGGCGTGTACATCTGTATCAGTATATCTATGCGTTACTTTCATGCTGTATAAGTCTCATGCCAATTCCGTCGAAGGCATCATTGAGCTTTCGATAGTAGCAGGCACACTAGCTCGAACAATGGGTAAGTAAGACGCGCACCAAAGTGGCCTCCGCCGCGGGGACAAACATGAGCAAAGTTGGCCTTTGGCTCGATATCTCACTGCCGAAGGCAATACCCGTCCCAACCATCTCTTATTCAAGCCCACTAAGCCTGTCGTAACCTCTCTGGAACTACCAATGCCCCTTCTACTCTTGCGCTTCTCCTCAACGGCAGGGCCGATGCAGCACTTGCCCCTCATGAATTGTCACCGGGCGCTTGGCACAGGGGTAGCGCGCACGCTTCGCATCTTCCGACTGCGTGAGGTCGTGGGTTCAAATCCCACAGTGTCCATTGAAGAATTCCATCGCTTTTTTGACGTGCTGAGGTACTTTTCAGACGATAAAGGCGAGGAGGAAGGGGCAGCGGACGTATTTACGCCCGCGGCGGACGCCATTACATCGAACGCAGACTCTACGCTACGCCAGTGCGAAATTTTCAGGGAATAGTTACTGACAAGGCTCAGAACAGTCGTGGCTTAGAGATCGGAGGGTGTACGACTTCATATTGACCGAGAAACCGTACGTAGCTACTCTACGTAGCAGAGCAACCGCCCTCGATGGCCTGGGGTACTTATTTGTTCAGAGATATTCCGCATCGCTAGAGCAACGCGGAGTTCAGATGACTCCCGCCGACATGAGTGGGCCTGGGACCACTGGGCGTGAGCACGATGCTGATCCGAGAAGCAAGAACACGCACAGAAGGTTACTTTAGGACTGACCAGCATTTTAGCTAGACGTGTAATTGGAAGGATGGCCGCGTGGCAGCTAAGGGGGAGACAATGGGTCAGCGATGGCACACGGCGCAGTGAGTGAAGAAGGCATACGCACCCACCGTGATTTGTTTGCGGATCCTGTAACGATGCGCAGTTCATATGATTCCCGCCGACACGAGAAGGCCTGATGTCGGTGGGCGTGAGTGCGATGTGAATACGGGGAGTGCAATCACATACGGGAGGATGATGTAGGACGAGCCAGCATACTGGCCCGACGTGATTTGTGAGGGGCAGCCGTATCGGCAGCTGCGGTGTGAGGCAATAGATCAGCGGTCGTGCGCGAGGAGTGGATCTGTAAGAAATAACACTCACCCACCGAGGTTGAGGTCACCATCAAGTTTCCCCAGCATGTCTTGTGAAGCCACGAAGGGCGACAGAAGAGTCGCACCGCCACTCTGGACGGCGCGGAGTCATACAACGCTGCAGCGAGGGGGTTCAGTGAGAGCCGGAGGAAAGGGGGAAGCGAGGCTAGCGGCCTTACCTATATACAACCTCACTTGAGGGTGGGCAGATGCTAGTAAACCTTCGGCGATTGCGCGGGATGTCGTAATGTTCTATCGATGACCGACCTCAGCGGTGGCCATGGTGGAGCGAGGGGACGTGGCTCGGGAGATGGGAAGGCGTAAATTGGGAGACGAGAAGACGAAGATTGGGAGGCGAGAAGGCCTGAATTCAAGGCGAGAAGGCACGGCAGCGGACGCAACATATCATCACTGTCCTACCTTACGCTTGAAGTTGTTCACGAGCCCGGGAACGCGACTAGGAGGCCGCACGACATCACATTGAACAAGACGCCGTACAGAGCTACCGTACCCAACAGCAGAGCAGCGGGCCTCGCGGATGGCCTGGATTAATTGTTTTTTGTCGACGACCGCGACGGTACAGAGCACCGAAGCGGATTGCATGCGCTCACGACGTCGGCGGGCGTGAGCCTGTGAGGGGAGTTCGGTTAGTACGCTCAAGGTTCACATCATACAATGATGAACAGCGCACACACGACTCAAGGACACGCTACAGGCCAAAGCTTTTGCGTATCCCGTCGCGGTGGGAAGTCAGAGACAACTGAGAGGATCGGTCAGATGGGTTACCATGAACCTTCGCCCTCGTCAGGTAAACGCACTCACCCACCAAGGTGAGGATTTCTCCCCGGCATCCTGAGTCCCTGAAGCGGGAAACCGGGCATCGCAGGCCCTTGAGGTCCCGCGATGGGGGTCGTCGCAGGCCAGTTGCGACCTGAACGAGAGCCGAAGGAAACCTACGAGGGAAGGTCGCGGCCTTATATAGTTCTTCGCCGCTTGAGGGCAGGCGAAAACGAAGGGGACGGCGATTGCGCGGGATACAAGTGTATCGACAGCGACGCGTCTTCTGAATCCGAGTACGGCAGAAGCAGAACCCCGACTGCGCTATGCAGTGCTGAGCGCAACGCGGGCGACGAGGAGATAAATGCATGTGAACGGGAATATTTTGCGAGTTGAAGAGCTTGACTTGAGGCGAATGCCTAAGACCTTGAATTTCTGGAACCCAACGGGCGGACGATGATCACACGCAAGACGAGCGGGTGCAACATCGCGTTGACAAAGGTGCTGTACAAGCTACATGGCCTGGGGTAATTGTTTTTGGAAAACGCGAAACTCGCGTAGGCTCTCATAGAGCGGGTGACCCAATGAGTCGGACGCGCGCTGGGGAAGGATGTCAGTGGTTCGTCGAGGTCGAGCACGCAGACGCACAATCACGCTGATAGGGAGCGAATGCAAGTCGAGCCTGCATAAGTATGGGCGATGGTCAGCTATGTGGCCCATGTTCATCGATGAGGCGTACGCACCGCGGATCGACCTGATCGCTCCCTGTGTGATGGTGCTCGGAGGGACCTAGTGGGTCCTCCCGGGCCCATATAAGCTCCCCGTACCGCATTGACCACTGGAAAGCACGGCACGGAGAGTTCGACGTCGGGGGGAGGCTCGAAATGAGTCCTTCCACCGACGGGACATGGTGGTCGAAGAAGAGTCGCCGGCGTGAGATACTCGTGTTCATATAGCCTCGGGAGGGCACGTGAACAGAACCTCCCCGGGGCCGTGGACTTGACCAGCTTCCGAAGTCAACGATACAACTGGCAACCTACTATAGCTGCGTGTCTGGAAAAAGGTGTCGGTGTGCCGCGCTTGTATCACGAGGAGTTAACCCACACACACAAGTAGACGCCAGGCGAGGGGCGGTGAGGAGACACCGACCCTACGTAGGGTATTCCTACGTCGTAGACAGCCTTTCGACGTCAGAAGGGCAAAACGAGAGGGATCACACAGATAAAGGTTGAGCGAGGAACATCATATTGACGGAGATGTACTAGCTCGAGATGGCCTGGGGTAGTTGTTTTACGCAGCGCTGTTACAAAAGCTACTAGAGTGCCTATGAGCACGCATCCTCTCATCACGGTGGTGGAAGATCGGCGCCGAGGGACATCTTCAAGCATAGAGAACTCGCGCGATACACGCGCCAGAAAACCGGCACTGCAGAAGATCGTGAGCGAAAGGGGCCTACGCACGCAACCGAACACATACGCATGATAGTCTTGAGAGCCAGGATGTACGGATCGGCCTTGAGCATACCGCTGAGGACCTCTGTAGAAGAAGGAATATCAGGTCAGCGACTCATCCGAGCGAGATCGATGGGTACACGCACTTTTCCGCTTCCCGACCCTCTCGTGGTGAACGGCGGATTATCCGACCGATCACAACACCCTCCCAAAGTGCATGGTAAATGCGACTACGGAGACTTGACACCGTGCACGCAGCAAGCGGACCTGCGGGGGTCTCTGCAAGGGGCACGGCGGGACGCCAATTTCGCGGCGGTCGAAGGAAAGCAGGACGCGCGGACGGATCGGGATTATGTAGTCGCCCGGCGCCACGCGAGCAACTTGAGGGCAGGCTTTCTGACATGAGCGGATGCTTCCGACGGCTTGCCACAAACGAGCGAGAACACGGGCGTCTTCAAGCCAGCATCCAACGGCATGCAAGCCTCAGATGCAACAAGTAGGTTTGCGTGCTCAATTGCCAGAGCGGATGAGGCTGGATTCAGCGTTTAGGACATTGTTGCGCCCTTACCCAAATTTGGCCAATAGGACTGTGCGCCACACAACATGCTTCGCCTGGCCAAGGCGCGCAGCACAAAGCAAGGGCCAAACAATTGTCCGCCATTTAAGGTATCCCTTGTCTAACCTCGTGCACGACAATGCGCAGACCCTTGTAGAATCGTTTGGCGACGTCGACGCTCTTGTACTGGTGCCACCTCTGGCACCTCTCCGCTTATCACCAACTTGCTCGTATCACGACGCCCGAAGCTCGAATTTCACTGCGACGCTCATAGCTTGCATCACGACGCTCAGACCGTGCACCCCAACACGCGGACCTCTGCTCTTGTCTCTTGTGTGTGACCATTGTGCCTGGACCGCCGGTCATAGCGCTGCACCAGCTCTTGTCTTATACCACGACGGCGCCACTCCAAGTCTCCAACACCCAACAACTCCCACATTCTGCCCCCATACGCGCTCTTGTGCTCTCCCTGCCACTGACATATTTTGAACCGCTGCCACTCACAAACACTTGCGCTTCAAAAGCCACAGCAGCATCGCCCATGGCCATCATCCAGGAGATTCCCGATGACCAGCCATCCACTCACGCCGAGGAGCGCATGTCACGGCACCGCGTCCAGCCTGTGGTAGACGTCCCAGAGAGCAGGCGCGCCTCTCAGCCTCCATGGAGGCAGATCATGCCATTGCCACTGTACGACTACGACGGGGCATTCGGGCCCTCCAACACCCAGCCACTATTCAGCTACCCCGCGCCACTCGCGTATCCCGGTGGGACTATGCCCCTACACTACCCGCGACCGCCGGCAGGTCACGGTCGCATCCCGCCACGCGCCGCACCTCTCGATCTTCCTGCGGCACCGCCGGGTCTGTCGAGAGTAGCTGGTGCCAACGCCGCGCGCTCGAAGGTTCAGAACACACCGGGCACGTCGACTTCGCGCAGATCGCGCCAGCCGTCGACGAGCCCGCGGGCTGTGATGGCACGTAGGCAGGCTGAGCTGGCGGCAGGAGGACGGGCGGAGATGACGGCTGGACCGTCGGGGAAGCGCATGCGCGCGCGGGACGAGGACGAGGGGAGCCCGCAGAAGAGGGCGAGGAAGATGAAGACAAGGGATATGAACGCCGATGAAGGCATTGATCTCACACATGGCAGGCCTGTGAGGAAGGACGGTGCGCAAGCCTGACTCTCCTTACCTCACGGGTGAGACTGACAGGAAGTGACAGACGTCTTCGACGAGGGGTCCTCGATCATGGTCGAGGAGATGTTAACGCCAGCCGAGGACGACGACGAAGTGGGCTGGGACGCCGACTCGGACGCCCCAGCGGTAGGCTCGCCAGCTAAGTTCGACGAGTCCTGGTCGCCGCAGTCCTTGGGGAATGCGTCAGCAGGGCCCGTGGATGGCAGCTCGTCGCCTGTGGTTACGGCAGAGAGATTGCTCCAGCGCGCGCAAGGCATGGAGGAGGATGAGGACGAGCTGGTCGACGAGGAGGACGAGGTTCCGCGGCCTATAACGGAGCGCATCCCGGGCCCGCCGCTGGTGATGCCCTGGGAGGCTGTGTCTCGTGAGTTCTATGGGTTTTTGGGGAGTGATTGCATGTACTGACCGTCATGCCACGCAGCTGTCGCATCCGCGGGCGATCTTGACGATGAGGAGCGCTCGGTTGGATGGCCGAATGGGACCCAATACGCTGACGAAGAACATGTCATACGCCCGCTGGAAGGCGTCCACGGCCCTTTCGACGACATCTATGCGGAGGAGTACGGCGCGACGAATGCTGCGTCCAACGAGGACGAAGGAGAGTACTTCGAGTATGAGAAGGATCCGTTTGAGCAAGAGCACGACGTCGAGACCGGACGCGGTGAGCTTCCTCCATCACCAGTCCGCACGAACAGAAACTCACCCTTCACCTCAGCGCGCCCGAGCAACCGTGAGGAAACTCGCAACGTCAAACCGCGCTTCCTCCTCTCCCCCTTGGTCGCACCCGTCAACCTCCCGCCTCCACTCGTCTTCGAGGAGCACCTCGAGCAACCCATTCCTACACCCCTCAGGACCGACAACCCCCGCAAATTTCACGCCCTATTCCCCGACCAGGAGCCCACGTCGCCTGGTGGGCTCCTCCGCCAGCTGCGCCTAACGCAAGCCGAGGTCGGGCGCCTCGAGCTGATCGAGGTGCGCTGGGAGCACGCGTTCCACGAGGCGCTGAAGGAGATGGGGCGGCAGAGCGTGCAGCTGAGGGAGCAGGAGGAGAAGATGCGGGAGCAGGAGGAGAAGATGCGCGAGCAGGAGGAGAAGATACGCGAGCAGGAGGACAGGATGCAGTCTCAGGCGCAAGCGATGGCGGAGAACGATATGATCGCGCAGGGCGCGCAGGTGGTGCAGCAGCAGAAGGCGGAGGAGCTCGCGCAACTGCATCAGCTGGTGGACAGGTTGATGGACACGGTGGTGAAGACGGAGAGGGAGAGGTATGATGAGGTGAAGAAGAAGACGGGGGAGGTGAAGAAGAAGGCGGAGGAGGTGAAGAAGAAGGTGGAGGAGTTGGAGGAAATGAAGAGGGAGAAGGAGGAGATGGAGAGGGACAAGGAGGGGATGAAGAGACTTTTGGAGGAGACGAGGAAGGAGAGGGATGAGGCGCGTCAGCAGATCGCGGCGATGACGACGGGGAACACGAAGCGCAAAGGGTCTCCGTGTGAAGACGAGGAAATGGGTTCGTCTGAGCAGGAGACATGCCGTTCGCCGAAGAAGTTGAGGGGCAGTCCAACTCAAGCAAAGTTGGTCTACCACGGGCCTTTGCGTGTTGAACCTACGGAGGCATAGTGCGCATTTGCTTTTCTCATATACTATAGAGAGAGTCGTACCATTCATTCTGTGCCATCGTACACAATGGCGGAATGCCGCAGTGAAGGGACAGCAAATGAAAAGTGCATCACATTTTATCGCGAAATCTCTGCAGCGTACCATAAGTCAGTTATAGATTGCCTTCCCGAGGTATTTTACAGACTCCCCGAGCCTGGAGTCTGAGCCAACGCCGATGATGGCCAATGGCAAGGACGCTGGCACGGAGGTCCGGGACATGTGCAACGTCCTCCGGTAACTCACGTGACCGCGCATCACCGCGTCGGACCGAAAGACAAAAGCGCGCCGTGTTCTTGACAATAGCCCATCAACTCTATCACCCGAGACAATCGCATACGCCTCCGACGAAGCATACATGCACCGGACTCTATCACCAAGGCAGACGACCATGCATCTAGAAGCGTGTGTGCTGGGAGATGTGGATATAAGGGCGATGGGAGGGTGATCTGGCAGTCAGTCTGCTCGTCCGCTTCCCTCAGACCACTCTACGAGTCGCCGCGGTCCCCCGAACTTTGACGCGTCGCATACCCTGCGTCTACTGCGATACCATACGGAAGAGATATCCCCTACCCTCTCTCACACATTCACGATGGCACCCACCGCCTTCGACGCGCTCATGTACGTCGCGATGTCTTCGCGGCGCGTCCCCTTTGCTCACCTTTCTCCCAGGAACATCGCCAGCACCTCGAACATTGAGAACTCCGTGGGTGGCTCCCACGACGCCCTACTTGCCAACGGGCGCCTCAACCCCGCCGCCATCCCCGACGCCGCCACCCTCGCCTCGATCGACGCTGCCCAGCGCTCAGGCGTCCTCACCACCATCGGCGTTGCTGCCACCATCCTCACCGTCTTCCTCCTCTACGGCCTCGGCGTGATGTACGCGCGCATATATCAGCAGCGCCGCGCGTGGCACGAGGAGATGTCGACGCCGTACCCGGCGATCCGGAAGGATCTGAACCGCGTCTCGACGCCGCTGCCTGCGCTGAATCCAGTCAGCTTGGCGCAGCCTGCTGCGGGAATGCCGAAGTACGCTGGGTATGCTGTTGCGCGGGATGACAAGGGTAGCGTGCGGGTGACGCCGCACGCGCCGCGGGGGTCGTCGATGATGGCGTATACGAAGGAAGGGAAGGAGTCTGTGATCTTGGAGACGTCTAGGAACGCGCCTCCGGGATTGCCAGCGTTGGATGCGCGCTCAGAAACGACGCTCGTCGACCTGTCTAGCGGCAGGGCCGCATGATGGGTCGTCGTAGATGGAGTGTATTGATACCTGGTGGAAGACTATACTGTATCCTTATTGCTTCGTTTTATGGTTCCTATATGCATACCCACTCGTTTCATCCACTAATGTCAATCGCTTCGTTCCTCCAACATCGAGATTAGCGCTTCAGTTTCGTACGACCGCGACTCAGGCGGGGAACACTCGAACCGTGACGAACGGGATCGAATCCGCGGAGTCCGCGGCCGATTAATATTGACGCGACGCGTCGTGACGCATCTTGCCTCCTGCCCCCATCACATCCTCCTCCTCTCCCTTCTCCTCCCTCCCTTCTCCCTCTCCCATCTATACCCATAGCCCACCTGTTCAATGTGGTCAGCTCTCCCCTTCCCTCCCCACCGCCCCTTCTAACCCGCACTCAAACAGCAAGCACATCCTCAACGCGCAGGTCTCGATCCGCGCGCCCTGCTGTCGACAGTGGTTCGACTGCGCCGAGTGCCACGCGGAGACACAGGACCACCGGCTGGCGAAGACGAACGAGATGACGTTCCTGTGCAAGAAGTGCAAGAAGGCGTTCAGGAAGGATATGTCGGTATATGAGGAGAGCGATGAGTATTGTCCGCATTGTGATAATCATTATGTGAGTGGTCTGGGTTATAGGTGGAGGGGGAGGATGGTGCGGCTATTTTGATTGGGGTGGATGCGAGACGGGGATGTAGGGGAGTGGGAAGGATGGACGATGGGCGCTAATGGGAACATGCAGGTGATCGAGGCGAAGACGGCGAAACCGGTGGTCGGCGTTGAGGGAGAGGACGCAAGGGTGGACAATCGGTGCGTGGTACTTCCCTCATTGACTCCATCCACTCAACGTCTACTTCCTTGGCAGCATGCTTCGAGACGAACGCATGAAAGATGGGAAGATTCGCAGTGCGGAACTGGAAGACGACCTCGACGAATTCCTGAAGGAGCTCGACTCATAGCACCCGTGGTCTTCGCATCTTCATGCGAACGTATCCTGCCTCGATCCGAATACATCCTGCAGCTGCATCCAAATGCAACCCGCCTCTATCCGATTGCGTTGCGACTCCATAGTACCCATCATCCTTACCCGCTTCATCTCCACACCCGACACTCCAGTAAGCGACACTATTCACACAAGCAAATAAAGTCTTTCTATAATGCAAGACGATGTACTTGTCCGCCATCCTCATGCGCGCACAACGCGTCTGTCGATCAAGTAAGAGAGTGATGCGCTACTAACGATAACCAACAGGAGAACACGAGCAACTGACATAGGGCGTACATCGGACGCTGGTGCAGCAGAAGGAAGAGATACGAGGCAGATGGTATACTGGACTATCGGTCAATGTTAAGTTGTTCGTGATTGCAATCGCTCAACCTAGCGCAGGGCTGATACATCTACGCAGAATCGTCCAGCTGCTGACTCTCGAGCCTGAGGCGAACCGCTTCCACCTCTCTGTCTGCTGCCGCTGCAGCCGACGCGGCCTTCTTCGCATTCATCTCCCTAAGCTGTGCTGCTAAAGCCGCATTCCTTGCTTCCAGCTTCTTGATCCTTGCAGCCCAAGCGATGTGTCGTTCCTCTATAACCCTCTCCAGTTCAGCCCGAGATCTCTCCTTCTCGGCAAGAGCTCTCTCCCGTTCAGCCCGAGATCTCTCCTCCTCAGCAAGAGCTCTCTCCAACTCGGCGATTTTTCTCTTCCGTTCTTTTCCCTCCTCCACACGGATTCTCTCCTGTTCGTCCAGGTCCGCGAGGATTCTCTCCTGCTCGGCGAGCCGCCGTTGCACCTCGTGGAGCTCAGCACGATTCCGCAGTGTTTCCTCCTCCGTGTCATCGGTTTTCGCCCGCAGTTCCGCCGTGCGCTGCTCCATCTCGCCGTGATTCAGGAAGACATGGAGAACCCCACAGGGACAGGTCGGAGAGGCAGTGGGGGAGTAGACCTCGTCCGAGCCCTGGCGGAGAGCAATGGCGAGCTGCTCAAGCAGCTGTGGACGCTCATTCGGCGGCGCCATCTGCCTCAGGTCAAGCAAGAGGTCGGCCGACACCGCGCCCACGAACGCCAAGATCGAGCGCTCTCGGCGGTCGGGGTCGAATATCGCGTTCTCTTCGTAACCGTATTGGCGCGCGAGCGCCGTCCAGTAGTC